>WNWK01006204.1:0-109015 GCA_009830355.1 Cherax destructor | reverse complement strand
TTTGGAGATGGGTAGGAGGCAGTTAGTGCCCCGCTGGAA
The DNA here is from genome assembly GCA_009830355.1 of Cherax destructor. NCBI lineage: Eukaryota > Metazoa > Arthropoda > Malacostraca > Decapoda > Parastacidae > Cherax > Cherax destructor. The sequence goes on along the minus strand of WNWK01006204.1, from coordinate 108,976 downwards.
CCATGTGCTCCTTTAATATGGAATATATTATGCAAAATTTCAAGTTTCTAATGGATTAAACAGGGTCTATAATATGTAAAATTAAACAAAAGTCTTGTTTTTAGTGTAATATACATGTCTCTAGTTTCTAACAGATTATGCAGACCCTAAAATTTTTCCCAGATCTCTAATATCTCAAAGAGCGTGCAAATGACTACTTAATAATCCGTTGGTTATTAAGGTTTGTCCGAAAAGGACAAGTGTTTCCTGACTCGGGTCTTAGTCAGATGATGACCCACCATTGGAGCTTTGATCATCTGACCGAGGCCTTCCGCTGGCTTACCGATCCACCCGTTAAAAATTATGGTCATAATTATAACCATTTCTTCTTAATGATTTCTGCGTTTTCAGTTACATGTTGGCTGTACCTTCTCCCATTCTTTTCTTTTACTACTATCTCTACCATCGTTTATCTTCATTTGCCTCCCTCTCCCTCTTTTCTCAATGCCTCTTTTCTCTCCCCCTTTTATTCTACTTCTTCCGACCTCCTTACCCTATCCTCCCTTGTTTATCCCTTTCACCTTCGCATTCTGATCCTAATGTCTTTCACCCCTCCTTCTCCAGCCATTTATAAAGCGCAAGAAACGAAATTACAATTAAGCGAGAGAGAGGAGAGACAGAGAGAAAGACAGACTGACAGACAGACACATCTAGGAGGAAGCGACTGGGTTTACAGAGAGATAAACGAAGAACAAAACTGTCACGAAGAGAAAATAAATGAGTGAGGGCGAGGAAACGACATTGTAAGAATATATGGGATGAAGATATTAAACCAAGAGATTAAGAGGAAAAATTATTAAAAATATAAGAGACATAATTCCGAGGCAGAATTAAAAGAAGGAACACGTTCCACATAAATACAAGCGTAGTCAACAAACTAATGGAGAAACTTTAAACACACGAGTTAAGCTGTTAAGAGCGAGTAGTGGGAGGAGGGCGAGTAGAGGGCAGACGAATTCCTAAAATGAGGACGTTTTGGAAAACTCTGCAAACAGTGACTTTATTGAGGAAAGCATCTAAAATGAAAGGTTTTTTTAGGAAAGCTCCTAAAATGAAGAGAGTTTATGGAGGGACCTCCTTAGATGTGAATTTTGAGGAAGTTCTGTAGAAAAACTCCTGAAATGAAGGAATAATTGAAACTCTTAAAAGTTTGAGTTTTGAAAAGAAATTAAAAAAAAAAAAAAAAAAAATTTCAAAAGAGTTTCCTAAAATGAAGGAAGTGACGCAACCAGTCTCAGTCTGATCTCTTCTGTGTAGAACTACTGAAGGAAGACACCAGAGCAGCAGGTTACTCCTCAATATTAACAAGAGTGACCCAACAGCTTCAGCCTGGACCAGGCTCTCACACGCCCGAGGGATGTGTTTGGTCGAGTGCTGAAGAATGACGCCCAACTCGAGTCGTAATTCTACGCTGTTGGTCGATAACGTCAGTTTATTTACTCTAGCACACTATTGGTCCTGCCAGCGTAGTACTGCGGTCAGAAGTAGTGTAAACACACGTACGAAAGCATATATTTGTATAACAATAACATATATTGTGAACTTGTGAAACAACTTCTTTTAATAAATTAAATTTGTCCAGAAAATGTATTTTTCCATTTCGAAACATGGAACGATAATTAAGTAAAAAATAAACCAAAAATAAACTCCTGGATTTCTTATCCGTGTTTCGTATATGATCTTTAAGTGAGACCTTTTAGTTGTCGTCGTAACGACTACAGGTAACAGGTAACCTACTAACGGACACGAAAATTCGTCGTCGTTTAAAATACGTTACTTAACCGGCTGCCAAGGGTGTTGATCCGAATTTATTTGGTTTCTTAGGGTTAAAACTAATTAACTAGGAGTGGTTAAAGGGTGCTTTTCACCTGTATACCAACAGTTATGAATACTTTAAAATCGATAATAAGATTCAATTATTTTCTCAGTGCATATACACTGCAATAAGATCACAGTAAACAGGTGATAACACAATATGCAAAACAACCACTGTGAAAAATAGCAAAGTTCTAAGCGCTTTCGTGACTTCTCACATTATCAAAGGAACTATAAACAAAAAGTTAACAGGAAGGCATACAAGGACGAGACTACACCTCTCTACCACCCCACAACAACACCTGAATTTTTATGATGATGTAGGTAGGTAGTCAGTGATCCGTGAAACACAGCTTATATTCTACCCAAAACTTTGTCTAATGTACCTTAAATGCTTCCCAAATTTTATTAATTATAAATGAATCCAATTTATATAAAACAAAAGAAATATTCTTTTTATTTTCAAAACTGCTTTTTATGAAACATAATTCTATTATATTGGACTTTGCCAATGCTTTCAACTCAGTCAGAAGGGATGCTGCTCTCCAAGCAGTTTCTAGGCACTTTCCTTCCCTCTATCCCTTCATAGAATCGTGTTATAGTGTGGCTTCTAAACTTTTGTTTGGGGACCATGAAATTGACTCGTGTGAGGGTGTGCAACAGGGGACCCTCTTGCTCCCTTTCTATTCTGTCTAGCCATCAAGGATGTCACAGAAGCATTGTCCAGTGAGCTCAATATCTGGTTCTTGGATGACGGGACCCTAGCTGGCACTACACAATCTCTCCTGGGAGACATCAGGAAAATTAAAGATATGGTAGGTAGCCTGGGCCTATCTTTAAACCCCACCAAATGTGAGATAGTTTCCACCAATCCACAGATGATCCAGGACATTAGGGCTGTTTTACCAGGGGCACGAGCCATCGATCCAGCCAACAGCACTCTCCTTGGTGCTCCTTGGGCCCAATGCCATCGATCTGGTCCTGAAAAAAATCTCCGACCTCAGGACGATGGAAGGTAGGATGAAAGACATTGATACACATGATCCCTTTCTACCTACTCACCAGGTGACTGTCAACCCAAAACTTACATACTTCTGAGATGTTCCCCAGCCTTCAACAGCCCGAAACTCGAGGAATACGACTCTCTCCTCAAGACCATGCTAGAGAGTGTATTGAATCTTTCCCTCGAAGATGGACAGTGGTTGCAAGCTTCACTTCCAGTCAGACTTGGGGGGCTGGGAGTACGCAAATCCTCCCAGATTGCCCTACCAGCCTTCTTATCCTCTTCCATAGCATCAAATGAGCTAATAAAACAAATTCTTCCATACAACCTCAGTGATTCAGCAGGAATACAGGACCCTAGCTACACCAGTGCCATCACTGAATGGGAGACTCTTGCTGTTCCAACACCAAAACCTAGTGAAGAACTGGCCTACAAACAGTCAAGCTGGGACAGCCCCATTGTTGAAAAGATACTTGCCAATATGCTCAGGGACGTAACATCAGACAGGGAGACTGCCCGTCCCCTAGCCGTGAGTGCACATCACTCTGGGGACTTCCTCCAAACAGTTCCCATTTCGGCCATGGGAACACGCCTGGACCCTAAGACCCTTCGTATTGCAGTGGCTCTGCGCCTTGCTGCCACTATTCACACGGAATATACGTGTATTTGCGGCGATGCGCAAGCCGACCAATATGGTCTACATGGTCTTAACTGTTCTAAAACCAAGGGTTGGCATGCAAGACACAATGAGGTCAACGACATCATAAAGAGAACCCTCGCACAGCTGGATGCCCAGCCGAGAGAGAGCCTCGATCACTAGCAGCCAACAACGCCACAACCCAGCAAACCGCCCCGACGGATCACCATCTATCCTTGGAAGAATGGCAAGCTCTTAGCATGGGATTATACCTGCGTGTCGACACTGGCTGACACCTACATCCATCACAGTGTTGGGCGACAGGGAGGAGCTGCTGACCCAGAGAGAGTACAAGATCGGCAAGTACAGGGACATAAGCCAACAGTATAAATTTGTCCCAGTGGGATCGGAGACCTTGGGAGCGTGGGGAAAAATGCAACACGTTTCCTTAAAGAGCTGGGTTCCAGACTCATCGACACCACCAGGGACCCAAGGGCAGCCACGTTCATGTTCCAGCGTCTCACGTGGCCATCCAGAGGAAACGCATGCTGCATACTCGGCTCGCGTCCGGCTTCGGAGGAGCTGGAGGAGATTCATAATCTTTGACATATTGTACCATTGTATTCATGTTCATGTTTGTGTGTTTTATAAATGTATTCTGTCTATTAATAAAGCATTTATATGTATGTATGTGTGTATATAGGATGGGGTGGTAGGAGAAGTGGAATATTCAAACGGCTTCAGGAAGAAATCCAAATATTCTTCCTTGATGCCTTTTTATCCACTTCTCCGAGGCTATGGGTCCCACAATTTGCACCAGAGGTGGACCCCATCCTTTTAAAAAAAAAAAAAAAAAAAAAAAAAAAAAAAAAAAAAATATATATATATATATATATATCAATAACAACACTGACTAGCCGAGGGATCGAACCCGTGTTGAAATAGCTAATGATCTAAAATACCCAAGAAACGTAATTGACAAATCTTTTAAAATATGCAAGAATCGCTAGCAAGTGATACAAGATGCAAAAGAACCTCAAGGAGAGTTGAATAACAGCTCTAGGCCTTTCGTATTGTAATCAACACATCATCAGGAACTTGAAATGAGTAAGAAATCCCAGCAGATTCGTTCCGAGGGAACGAATATATAAGCATTTTTTATAGGTAGTTAGTAGAGTGAGGTGCACCGAGCAATTATATTACTGGAGTGAGGTGCACTGTAGAATTATATTACTGGAGTGAGGTGCACTATCCAATTATATTACTGGAGTGAGGTATACTTAGCAATTAAATTAATGGATTGATTTGCACTAGCCAATTATGTTACAGCGGTGAGGTGCACTGCTCAATTATGTTACTGGAGAGAGGTGCACTGCCTAATTGAGTTACTGGAGTGAGGTGCACTGCCCAATTGAGTTACTGGAGTGAGGTGCTCTGCTCAGTTATGTTACAGCTGCCTCAGATTCCGATTATTTTGTGGTAAGCTGGAAACAGTGAAGTTGTAGAATACTTAAGCTGGGTAGTGTTGGTAAAAATGGTGTTGGATAGCACTAAACTAGGGTAGTGGTGGGAAAATGTGGTGCTGCAGAGGACTGAAGCATGGGAGTGGTGGAGAAAGTAGTGATGGAGAGTATGGAAACATTAGTGTTGGAGTAAATGGTGTTGGAGAGACGTGTCTCTCCAACACCTGGCCAATAAACATAAACATAGCAGCGTGTAAAACACACTACTGAATCCTTCCTCTAAGTCTCAGGAATTTAGCTTGGGTCATATCTGCATGATATTAAACCCATAAATCTTTCTGAAAAAGGTCGACTGAGGCTCCGTAATGAGTATCCAACCGTCCTCTACCCCCTCTTCCCTCCTCCACATCCCTCTCTCTCTTCTCCCCTAAGTAGCATTTATTTAAAAATCTCTAGAATGTTGAATATTCTTCGCTAATATATAGTATTTTAAATTCTACATGAGCCTTTCATTTTAATTAGTATTTTATATTAATATTATTTCTGGAAATGACACACACATACAATCTATATATATATATATATATATATATATATATATATATATATATATATATATATATATATATATATATATATATATATATATATATATATATATATATATTATTTATTTATTTATTTATTTATTTATGCTCAATGGCCACTTTATTAGGTACAGCTGAACATCTGCTCGTTAATGCACATATTTAATCAGCCAATCACAGGACAGAACCTTAATGACTAAAAGACATGGTCATGAGGTTCAGTTGTTCAGACCAAACACCACAACGGAGAAGAAATGTGATTTAAAAGATTATGGCCGAATAATGATTGTTGGTGTCAGAAGGGTGATTGTTGGTGTCAGAAGGGTGATTGTTGGTGTCAGAAGGGGTGATTGTTGGTGTCAGAAGGGGTGATTGTTGGTGTCAGAAGGGGTGATTGTTGGTGTCAGAAGGGGTGATTGTTGGTGTCAGAAGGGTGATTGTTGGTGTCAGAAGGGGTGATTGTTGGTGTCAGAAGGGTGATTTTTGTGTCAGAAGGGGTGATTGTTGGTGTCAGAAGGGTGATTGTTGGTGTCAGAAGGGGTGGTTCGAATATCTAAGAATCTACAGATCTGCTGGGATTTTCACACACAACAGTTTCTACAGTTTACAGGGAGTGGCTTGAAAAAATATTGGAATATCCAGTCAGCGGAAGTTCGAAAATTAAAGAGTGACATCAGATAAAGGGGAATTTTGTCAACAGAGTTTATAATCCTCAAAAAATTTATTTAATATAACTGAACGTTATTTGTACAATCCTGGAATTATATTCAAATTGCAATTAGTATATTATTTTTTTATAAAGCTGGATTCTATTATATTTCGTTCAACCTGAATCTAAAAATCTTGATATAATACAAAATATTTAATAAAGAATTTCCCTGAAAATGGTGATGGCTGTGATGAGACTCACTGTGTGATATGCAGTAAATTATACTTTGGAGAAACGGGAAAAAGTATCAAACAAAGATTACACCAACTTAAATATAGTATTAAGACTGGACAAGAGTACAATGGTGTGTTAATTCATGCGAGTGATTTTTAACTATCCATTTGAATTTCAAAAGGCAGAGGAAGTTGTATCAAGCAAATCAATGGTTGGAGGAAATGTAATATAATAGTTATATAAAAAAATAGTACTCGTTGCAATTTAAAAACATGTCCAGGTTTGTACAAATTAGATTAATTTATAATATATAGAATTTGAGGATTATAAGCTGTGTTGACAAAATTCCCCTCTACCTGATGTATATTACCCCCGGGTATTGTAGAAAATGTGTATAAAAAACGCTCCATATATAATGTCAGTTTACGGGTTTTGTTCTGAAACCAGACGCGTATTAGTCGTGAAGAGTAGCCAGGACAGGACAGGAGCAGATGTGTGGCTGTGGCAGTACTGGGTAAGTTTATGCATAGGTTTTAATAATTTTTGTATTTATTCTCCTGATATTTCCTTTTAGGCCCGAGTGTGTAGGGGCCTGTGTAGTGGAGAGTACAGACAATAATGTTTTGTCTGGAGGCTATGAATCCGGCAGGTGGGGTGTCGTAGCCCCACTGTTTACATATGTGTTAACTCGTACCACTGTACTAGTAAGTTGAGGTACTATGTAGAGAGTAGGTTGTATACTGTATATGTGAGTTAACTATTAATAGTTATATTTTTGTACATTTAGTTTTTGTGTCCTTCCTTATAATAATTATAAATATTGAGCATTGTGAAGGAACTAGCTTGGCCCTAGGTTGGTATAGTGTACTTTAATAGTATTTTAACTGCCCCAGACAGGCTTTAACCCCTAGGCGACACTATTTATTTTTACATAACGTAATAACTACGTTATAACGTGTAACTCAAATTTTACCTGAAAACTTCAGAACAATGGTAAGTTATTCCCATGATCAGTGAGTAAAATCATATATGAGGTCATATCTTAGCTTCAGAAGTCTTCTGTTTTATCGTTTCTGATGTTCCTAGACCTTTTGTGTATCCATATGCACTTTCGCTACCGTCCACAGGATGGATATGGTGCATAATAAACTAACCACTTAGATAGCAAAATCTTAAAAAATCTAAAATCTTTATGTGAGAATTCACGAAAGCGCTTGAGTTATTAATATTATTCGCTGTAGTTATACTGCATATATACAATAGGTATTCATTAATATATATATATTATATATATATATATATATATATATATATATATATATATATATATATATATATATATATATATATATATATAATATATATATATATATATAATATATATATATATATATATATATATATATATATATATATATATATATATATATATATATATATATATATATATATATATATATATATATATATATATATATCATATATTAGAAACCAATGAAAAATAGAGGTATTCAAGGCTTCGGACTACTCACATTATCAAGGAACTATCCTTGATAATGTGAGTAGTCTCTATGTTCATTTGATTTCTTGCATTTTGTTCATATTGATTGTCTTGCATATTTTGATATCACCTGTTTATTGATCTTTTTATATATATATATATATATATATATATATATATATATATATATATATATATATATATATATATATATATATATATATATTTCAACAAGTCGGCCGTCTCCCACCGAGGCAGGGTGACCCAAAAGAAAGAAAATCCCCAAAAAGAAAATACTTTCATCAACATTCAACACTTTCACCTCATTCATACATAATCACTGTCTTTGCAGAGGCGCTCAGGTACGACAGCTGAGAATAAGTCCCTCCCAACTGTCACTATCCCAGACCCCTCCTTTAAAGTGCAGGCATTGTACTTCCCATTTCCAGGACTCAAGTCCAACTAAATCAATTAACTAGTTTCCCTGAATCCCTTCACAAAATGTTACCCTACTCACACTCCAACAGCTCCTCAGGTCCCAAAAACCATTCGTTTCCATTCACTCCTATCTAACACGCTCACACATGCTTGCTGGAAGTCCAGGCCCATCTCCCACAAAACCTCCTTTACCCCCTCCCTCCAACCTTTTCGAGGACGACCCCTACCCCCCTTCCTTCCCCTACAGATTTAGACGCTCTCCAAGTCATTCTACTCTGATCCATTCTCTCTAAATTACCAAACCACCTCAACAACCCCTCTTCAGCCCTCTGACAAATACTTTTAGTAACTCCACACCTCCTCCTAATTTCCTCCTCGTTGCAGCATTTGCAACCCATGCTTCACACCCATATAAGGATGTTGATACCACTATACTTTCGAACATTCCCTTCTTTGCCTCCATGGTTAACGTTTTTTGTCTCCACAGATACCTCAACGCACCACTCACCTTTTTTTCTTAATCACTTCTATTGTTAACCTCATCCTTCATAAACCCATCCGCTGACAAGTCAACTCCCAAATATCTGAAAACATTTACTTCTTCCATAATCCCTCTCTCCAATGTGATATCCAATTTTTCTTTATTTAAATCACTTGATACCCTCATCACCTTACTCTTATCTATGTTCACTTTTAACTTTCTACCTTTACACACCCTCCCAAACTCGTCCACTAACCTTTGCAACTTTTCTTTAAAATCTCCCATAAGCACAGTATCATCAGCAAAAAGTAACTGTGTCAACTCCCATTTTGCATTTAATTCCCCATAATTTAATCCCACCCCTCTTTTACAACCCCATCTATAAATATATTAAACAACATGGTGACATTACACATCCCTGTCTAAGACCTATTTTTACCGGTAAGTAATCTCCCTCTCTCCTACACACCCTAACCTGAGCCTCACTATCCTCATAAAAACTCTTTACAGCATTCAGTAACTTACTACCTATTACATACACTTGCAACATTTGCCACATTGCTCCCCTATCCACTCTATCATATGCCTTTTCTAAATCCATAAATGCAATAAAAACTTCTCTACCTTTATCTAAATACTGTTCACATATATGCTTCACTGTAAACACTTGATCTACACATCCCCTACCCACTCTAAAGCCTCCTTGCTCATCTGCAATCCTACTCTCTGTCTTACCTCTAATTCTTTCAATAATAACCCTGCCATACACTTTACCTGGTATACTCAGTAAACTTATTCCCCTATAATTTTTACACTCTCTATTATCCCCCTTTCCTTTATATGAAGGAACTATACATGCTCACTGCCAATCCCTAGGTACCTTCCCCTCTTTCATACATTTATTAAACAACAATATCAACCACTCCAACACTATATCCTCCCCTGCTTTTAACATTTCTGTCATGATCCCGTCAGTTCCAGCTGCTTTACCCCCTTTCATTCTACGTAATGACTCACGCACCTCTCCTATACTCACATCCTGCTCTTCTTTACTCCTAAACGATGTTGTACCTCCCTGGCCAGTGCATGAAATTACTGCCGCCCTTTTTTCATCGACATTTAAAAGTTCCTCAAAATATTCCCGCCATCTACCCAATACCTCCAGCTCCCCATCTACTAACTCCCCTACTCTGTTTTTAACTGACAAATCCATTCGTTCCCTAGGCTTTCTTAACTTTTTTTAACTCACTCCAAAAAAAATTCTTGTTTTCAGCATAATTTCTTGACAGAGCCTCTCCCACTCTTTCATCTGCTCTCCTTTTGCACTCTCTCACCACTCTCTTCACCTTTCTTTTACTCTCCATATACTCTGCTCTTCTATTAACACTTCTGTTTTGTAAAAACCTCTCATAAGCTACCTTTTTCTCTTTTATCACACCCTTTACTTCTTCATTCCACCACTCACTCTTCTTTCCTCTTGCACCCACCCTCCTATAGCCACAAACGTCTGCCCCACATTCTAATACTGCATTTTTGAAACTATCCCAACTACTCATACTTGCACTATCCCACCTTTCTGCCAATAGTTGCTTATATCTCACCCTAACTTCCTCCTCCCTTAGTTTATACACTTTTACCTCTCTCTTACTTGCTGTTGCCACTTTCTTTTTGTCCCATCTACCTTTTACTCTAACTGTAGCTACAACTAAATAATTATTTGATATATATATATATATATATATATATATATATATATATATATATATATATATATATATATATATATATATATATATATATATATATATTATTTATATATATATATATATACATATATTATCTTTGATTATTATTTTCATTATTATATTTTCATTATTATTATTGTTATTATTATTATTGTTATTATTATTATTATTATTATTATTATTATTATTATTATTATTATTATTATTATTATTATTATTATTATTGTTATTATTATTATTATTATTGTTATTATTATTATTGTTATTATTATTATTATTATTATTATTATTATTATTATTATTATTATTATTATTATTATTATTATTATTATTATTATTATTATTATTATTATTATTATTATTATTATTATTATTATTATTGTTATTAAACACATCGGCCTGTTTCCACACGGCAGGGTGACCCGAAAAAAAAACCCACTTTCCAACACAGTCTTGCCAGAGGTGCGCCGATAATACTGTTGAAAAACTACAACAAATCTCCACCCCTCCTTCAGAGTGCCGGCACTGTACTTCCCACCTCAAGGAATCAAGTCCGGCTAACCGGTTTTCCTGAATCCCTTCATAAATGTTAACTTGCTCACACTTCAACAGCACGTCAAGTTATACAAAATGTTTGCCTCCACTGGCTCCTAAGACGCTCATGCACGCTTGCTGGACGTCTAAGCCCCTCGCACGCAAAACCTCTTTTACCCCTTCCCTCCAACCTTTCCTAGGATGACCCGTACGCCACCTTCCTTCCAATACAGATTTATACACCCTGCAAGTCATTCCTTTTGTTCCACCCTCTCTAAATTTTCGAACTATCTCTACAACCCGTCCTCAGTCCTCTGGATAATACTACTTTTAGAAACCCCGCACCTCCTAATATCCATGCTACGGATGTTCTATTATTATTAACCTCATTATTATTATTATTATTATTATTATTATTATTATTATTATTATTATTATTATTATTATTATTATTGGTGTCATTATTATTATTATTATTATTATTATTAAAGTCATTATTATTATTATTATTATTATTATTATTATTATTGATGTCATTATTATTATTATTATTATTATTATTATTATTATTGTTACTATTGTTATTATTTAAGAGAGAGTTGCACATATTAGTTTACAAAATAATGTCGATGAATTCAAAATTCCCGAAAAGCAATTATGTAAAATTCTTTTTAATCAAATTATGCAAAAACAGTAATAAGAGTACCTAGCTCTGCATCGTTTATAATATACAATATTGCACCTAACAAACATTTCTTTAGATTATGCTGTGGAATAAAGGCACAAATGCTACAGTGAGTGCAACTAAATGTCCTATGTGGTAGATGGTAATCACAGAAGCAGCAGTTGAAAACTTTGTTCAACATTACAATATCAACGAAATAAAGTAAGTTGACCAAATGAAATCGTGGCCCACAAATGGCTCCAACTTCATCCTGTTCCCTATCTGTATATCTGTTAACAATAAAAAGACTGTCAAATGAGCTGATGTAGGCAACAGCTCTTAGCCTGTAAATAAAGTTAGGAACCCTAAACTTAACCTTGTAAAAACCTGTATAAAGAGAGAGAAGGAGAGAGAGAGAGTAGAATTAGGATATATACGATTAAAGCATGCACTTGAAAGACAGGTTTAAATAAAGTGGATATAAATGGGGTGTTTAGAAAATCTAACTAAAAAGATCTAGAAACAATAAATTTAAGTTGTACAAACTAGGAGTGTAACATACTGCCAAGTATACACTGAAGCTAGCACATTGGGAAGCTGCACAAATATGTACTTGAAGTTTATAAAAGAGAAGAAACTGCGTAGCACTGGCCAGCAGTCCTACCACAGCAGTGCTCCTTCATTCTTATGTTCTCATGTTCTTGAAATTAAGTATTTACGAAGTTAGTGTCTAGGAATATAGGAAACGTCACACGAAACAAAGGCCTTTATTATAACGATGCTTGGCTTAGGAGAAACTTTATCAGGTGACTTGATAAAACTTTATATGAGCCAGACGTTGGGATAACTGAGTATCGGTCGCTGCGCGATATGTATCCCCGTATCTTAAAATCCTAGCCTCCTTTACCTTAATAATCACAAAAGATATCTCTGAATCCTATAATCTCAGCCCCCTCTGCCTTAATGCGGAGAAAAATATCCCCGTATATCATAACCCCAACCAACTTTACCTCAATGATCCCAAAAAGATATCCGTTTTCCATAACCCCAGCCCCCTCTACTTCAATGATCACAGACAGATATCCCCATTTCCCATAACTCCAGCCCTTCTCTTCTTTAATAATTACTGAAAGATATCCATGTATCCCGTAACACAGCCCCTATATCTCGATGATTACACAAAGATATCTTGTATTCCTTAACTCCAGACTCCTCTTCCTCAGTGATCCGAGAAAGGTTTTCCTGTATGCCATGACATCAACACCTTTTACCCCAGTGATAAAAAAAAGAGATATCTCCCAATATCCCATAATCCCAGCTCTCTCTACTTCAACCCAAGCAGGAGGCATAGAAGTTGAACTTACAAACCTTCACCAGTCAGAGCAGCCGCAAGTGAACTCTGAAGAGACTATTACTATACCCAATCAAGCTGTCCATAAACTGGAGTTCAACATCTTGAATGTCTAGAGAGGTGTTTTGAAGTCGGTGATAGATGGGGAAAATCTAAATACAGCTTCTAAAATAGGTATAGCAGGGTCCATGAAGCCAGGAACCAGTGATGCCAGCGATCGTTGTTGAAGAGGACGGGCCAGGAGCTCGGGCTCGACTCCCTGAAACACAATAGAGTACACACACACACACACACATAAACATACGTGACGTAGTGGAGGCAGGAACAAGGAGTAGGGAAAGAGGACCCATTAGCGATCAGTGAAGACGCAGGACCAGGAGCTATGAGTCGACCCCTTCAACCACAAATAGGTGAGTAAATAGGTGAGTACACTCACACACAGAGATCAGATCCTGAGGAAAGACAGAGGAAACAGAGGGGGAGGAGGAGTGGCACTGCTTATCAAAAAACCGATGGGATTTTGAGGAGCTGGAAAGAGAAGCCAGAGGAGACGCAGGAGATTACATAATAGGAACACTTCAGTCTGGAGGTCCCAAGGTGATAATTGCAGTGATGTATAACCCACCACAAAACAGCAGGAGGCCAAGGCAAGAATATGATGAGAGTAACAGCGATGGTTGACACACTGGCTGAAGCGGCTAGAAGGGCTCATGTGAGCATGGCAAAGCTAGTGTTTGTGGGTGACTTCAATCACAAAGAAATTGACTGGGAAAACCTGGAGCCACATGGGGGAGAGAGAAGAGGATAAACTAAGAAAACTAGACCAAGTATTCACCTTGAGTGGTGAAGATAATGAAAACATTACATATGAAAGGCGCCTCGGGGATAATGATCACGTGGTTCTGAGCTACGAAAACATAGAGTTGCAAGTGGACACGGAAGCAGGAAGGGCAGGACGAATGAAGCCAAACTACAAGAGAGGGGACAACACAGTCATGAGGAATTTCCTGCACAAAGTTCAGCGGGACAGAGAACTGGCAGGGAGATAGGTAAATGAGATGATGAAATATGTGATAACAATATGCAAGGAAGCAGAGGAGAGGTTTGTACCCAAGGGTAACATAAATAGCTAGAAGGCCAGGACGAGCCTTTGGTTCACCCAAACGTGTACAGAGGCCAAAACACAAGGTTTCTCTGAATCAGTTCATAAATATTACCTTGCTCACACTCAAACAGAACGTCAAGTATTAAAAACCATTTGTCTCCATTCACTTCTATCAAACACGCTCACGCATGATTGCTGGAAGTCCAAGCCCCTTGCACACAAAACCTCCTTAGAGAATGGAAGAAGTATAGAAGGCAAAGGACCCAGGAGAATAAGGAGAGCAGTTGAAGAGCCAGAAATAAATATGCTCAGGTAAGGAGGGAGGCCCAACGACAGTACGAAAATGACATAGCAGTGAAAGCCAAGTCCGACCCAAAGCTGTTGTACAGTCACAACAAGAAAAAAACAACAGTCAAGGAAGGAATGGAGATCCCAAGAAACGACCGAGAAGTATGTGAGGAACTCAACATGAGATTCAAAGAAGTGTTCACAGAGGAGACAGAAGGGACTCCAGATAAACGGAGAGGTGGGGTGCACCATCAAGTGCTGCCAAGCGAGCTAGATACCTCAAAGGCGATGGGGCCGGACAACATCTCTCCATGGGTCCTGAGAGAGGGAGCAGAGGCACTCTGTACCACTAACAGCAGCACTCTTCAACACATTTATCGAAACAGGGCGACTAACTGCATTAAACTACAGACCGGTGTCACTGGCATGTATAGTATGGAAAGTCATGGAGAAGATTGTCAGGAGAAGAGTGGTGGAGCACCTAGAAAGAAACGAGCTTTTCAACGACAACCATCACGGATTCAGGGATGGGAAATCTTGTGTCACAAACCTACTGGAGTTCTATGACACGGTAACAGAAGAAAGACGAGAGTGACAGAGGGGTGGGTGGACTGCATTTTTTTGTACTGTAAGGAGGCTTTTGACACAGTTCCACATACATAAGAAATTAGTGCAAAAGCTGGAAAACCAGGCAGGTATAAAAGGGAAGGCACTGCAATGAATCAGAGAATACCTGACGGGAAGACATCAGGAGTCATGGAATGTGACAAGGTGTCAGAGTGGGCGCCTGTGACGAGAGGGGTTCCACAGGGGTCAGTCCTAGGACCAGTGCTGTTTCTGGTATGTGTGAACAACATGACAGAAGGAATAGACTCAGAAGTGTCCCTATTTGAAGACGATGTGAAGATAATGAAGAGAATTCAATCGGAGGAGGACCAGGCAGGACTACAAAGGGATCTGGACAGGCTGCAGGCCTGGTCCAGAAACTGGACCAGTGCAAAATCATGAAGAGTGGGAAAGAGCTAAGAAGACTGCAGACAGAGTACAGTCTAGGTAGCCAAAGACTACAAACTTCTCTCAAGTAAAAGGATCTAGGGGTGAGTGTAATACCGAGCACATATCCTGAGATGCACATCAACCAAAGTAACTGCTGCAGCATATGGGCACTTAGCAAACCTAAGAATAGAATTCCGACATCTCAGTAAGTAATCGTTTAGGACTCTGTACACCGTGTACGTCAGGCCCATACTGGAGTATGCAGCACCAGCTTGGAACCCACACCTGGCCAAGTACGATAGGAAGTTAGAGAAAGTGCAAAGGATTGCAGAGAGAGTAGTCCCGGAGCTAAGAGGATTTTTCTACAAGGAGAGGTTAATGGAAATGAACCTTACAGCACTGATGGACATGAGAGATAGGGGGATATGATAACGACATTAAAAATACTGAGAGGAATCAACAAGGTGGACAGAGACAGGATGTTCCAGAGATGGGACACAGCAATATGGGGTCACAATGGGAAGCTGAAGACTCAGATGAGTCACAGGGATGTTAGGAAGTTGTATTTTCTTGGACTGTAAGGTGTTTGACACAGTTCCATACAAGAGATTAGTGCAAAAGCTGGAGGACCAGGCAGGGATAACAGAGAAGGCACTCCAATGGATCAGGGAATACCTGTCAGAAAGACAACAGCGAGTCACGGTAAGTGGCGAGGTGTCAGAGTGGGCGCCTGTAACGAGCGGGGTTCCACAGAGATCATTCCTAGGACCGGTGCTGTTTCTGGTATTTTGTGAACGACATGACGGAAGGAATAGACTCCGAAGTATAACTGTTTGCAGATGATGTGAAGTTGATGCGAAGAATGCAATCGGACGAGGACCAGGCAGGACTACAAAGGGATCTGGACAGGCTGCAGGCCTGGTTCAGCAACTGACTCTTGGAGTTGAACCCCACCAAGTGCAAAGTCATGAAGATTGGGGAAGGGCAAAGAAAACCACAGACGGAGTACAGTCTAGGGGGTCAGAGCCTACAAACTTCACTCAAGGAAAATGATCTTGGGGTGAGTATAACACCGGACACATCTCCTGAGGCGCATATCAACCAAATAACTGCTGCAGCATACAGGCACCTGGCAAACCTAAGAACAGCATTCTTACATCTTAATAAGGAGTCATTCAGGAACCTGTACACTGTGTACATTAGGCCCATATTGGAGTATGCAGCACCAGTTTGGAACCCTCACCTAGCCAAGCATGTAAGGAAACTAGAGAAAGTGCAAAGGTTTGCAACAAGACTAGTCCCGGAGCTAAGGAGTATGTCTTACGAGGAGAGGTTAAGGGAAATCGACAGGAGAGATAGAGGGGATATGATAACGACATATAAAATACTGAGAGGAATCGACAAGGTGGACAGAGACAGAATGTTCCAGAGATGGGACATAGCAAGAAGGGGTCACAGTTGGAAATTGAAGACTCAGATGAACCACAGTAATGTTAGGAAGTATTTCTTCAGTCACAGAGTTGTCAGGAAGTGGAATAGTCTTGGAAGTGATGTAGTGGAGGCAGGATCCATACATAGCTTTAAGGAGAGGTATGATAAAGCTCATGGAGCGGATACAGTGACCGAGTAGCGGTCAGTGAAGAGGCGGGGCCAGGAGCTGTGACTCGCCCCCTTCCACCACAACTAGGTGAGTACACACACACACACACACACACACATACACACAGATAGGGGGGACATAATAACGACTTATAAAATACTGGAAGGAATTGACAAGGTAGATAGGGACAATATGTTCCAGAGATGGAGCACGGCAATAAGGGGTTACAACTATAAGGTGAAGACTCAGATGAGTCACAGGGATGTTGGGAAGAATTTCTTTAGCCAGGAAATGGAACAAGCTTGAGAGTGATGGAGTGGAGGCAGGATCCATACATAGTTTTGTGAAGTGATAAGATAAATCTCATGGAACAATGAGAGTGGACCTAGTTGTAACCATCCAAGAGGCAGGGCAGGCAGCTGTGACTTGACCCCTGCAACCACAAATAGGTAAGTACAAATAACGAAGTATACACACACACACTATGTTTGATAGAGGGGAAACAAAAACAAAAGTGCACAGCTGGGAGTTGAAAACCCATATGACTCACAAGGATGTTAGAAAGCTTTTTTCAGTCTTAATTTAGTCTGGAAGTGGAACGACCTGGAAATTGATGTGGTTGAGGCATAGCAACGATAACTTTCTCGACACCTGGAGAAAGCGAACTAGTAGCGACTAGAGAAGAAGCGGGGCCAGGTGCTGATACTCGACTCCTGCAACCACATATTGGTAAGTGCATATAGGAAAGTACACTGGACAGTGCTTGTGGCTGGGAGTGTGAGAACCAAGCAAGCTTTATGCCACATATTTATCATCAGAGAGAGAGAGAGAGAGAGAGAGAGAGAGAGAGCGGACCAGCACTATGAGCACCGATCAGCACATGGCTCCCAGGGTAAGAGAAAATCTTGTATGTTCATGCTTTTGCTATGACAGCGTCTTGTTTCCTCTGTAACCACTTCCTTATCTGGCATCTTTGATGCCGGTGATGGGCTCTTGATCCTAGAACGTTGAGCTATCCTATTAGTTTCATTAATCGTGATGAAGTTCTCCTCTATTAGACACCAGGTATTGGAAGATTACAGCAACGGTCTTGTAATGTTGAACACTGCTTCCGCCCTCAGTTGGGTATAATATAGCGGACTTCTAGCAAAGTTGAAAGCACTAGGAGCTTCTAGCTACATACTGCTTAGATTATCTTGGGACTGATTCACTGAACAAATAACCAGCACTTAAGAGAAGGAAGACAATGACGACGTTACGGTTTAACTTGGACGACTGACAAGTGGTCCAAGTATTACTTCTTAATGAAGCAGAAAAGTGTTAAAGCCACTCAGTCGGTGGGAAGTTTGCTTGGTATGGAATGTTTATTACTTTCAGCTTCCAACTTAACCTTATCTCAAAACTTCATTACTACTCATTCTCTTGGACTTTAGCTCAGCATATACGTAATCAGCGGCTATATCTGCCTGGGTAGGCGATGGCAGGTTACTTTCTACTGGAGTTTACTATTATTATTATTATTATGAGGGAAATGGACACGGATACATTCACTTATTAAAACATTATTGAAGGAGTTTCAGCCTTTGGACCTTGAAGTGATTAAGGTCTAATGACCGGAACGTCTTCAATAATGATGTCCTAAGTGAATATATCCGTGTCTATTTCCCTCAAGGTGTCGGAAGTCATTTGCATTCTTTCTACAGTATTATCATATTAATAGGTAACTCTAAGCCCGCAGGGTTATACAGCGCCTGGGGAAAGAAACTTAATCAGGTTTGATTCCAGGAAAGGAATGGTAGCTCCAGTTCTCCAGACCAAGATCCCGTCACCAGCATCAAAGGATCCTCCGCACTTCAAAGAACACGCATGCTTGATGTTGATCCCTAAACGGATGCAACTACTGAGTTCGGTAAATGAATCAACGTCAAGTGATAGCTAACTCTGCCAGGATTATGACGAGACAGGTGTTGTTCATCGCCAGAAAGACAAGAAAATTGATAGCACTGAGGCGCTTCTTGGGTTTGTTCTACAGCCAAGATTGCGCAGTATACACACTCATCTGAGTTTTCGTTGAGTTTATCTTAATAGTTCTTGTTCTTATTGCTTTTCCTTTCATACCCATGGGGAAGTGGAATAAGAATCTTTCCTCCGTAAGACATGCGTGTTGTAAAAGTGAACTAAAATGTCGGGAACAATGGGCTAGTAACCCCTTTTCCTGTATAGATTTACTAAAAAGAAAAAGAAGAAATTGATTTAGTTGGACTTGAGTCCTGGAAATGGGAAGTACAATTCCTGCCCTTTAAAGGAGGGGTCTGGGATAGTGACAACTGGGATTATGTATGAGTGAGGTGAAAGTGTTGAATGATGATGAAAGTATTTTTCTTTTGGGGATTTTCTTTCTTTTGGGTCACCCTGCCTCGGTGGGAGACTGCCGACTTGTTGAAATATATATATATATATATATATATATATATATATATATATATATATATATATATATATATATATATATATATATATATATATATATATATATGTCATCCGATTAGGTAAAACTTGCGATTTTGGCTTAATTAGCAACGCTCACCTTGCCATATAAGACAAGTGAAAATTTGTGTATGCAATAATTTCGCCAAAATCCTTCTGAACATAACGAAAAAATATATTTCATAGTGTTTGTTTATTATTAAATTAATGTTAACGTATTAAAATATATTTAGTTGGTTAGGCTAAATTAAATTGCGCTTGTTGTAATAAGGTTAGGTAGGTTTTCAAAGTTTCTCTTGGTACAAAATTATAAATTCTTACATTAACATAAATGAAAAAAATATATCTTAAACGTATAAGAGAAATTTTAGAAAGGACTTAATTTTAGATGAGTTCTTGCTAATTGACCAGTTTTACCTAATCGGCACGACATATATATATATATATATATATATATATATATATATATATATATATATATATATATATATATATATATATATATATATATATATAATATATATATATAAAGAAGGTACCACCTTTTGAACTTTACTTGAGACCCTATCATCAGAAAAGACAATAACGTACATCAGTGAATATATATATATATATATATATATATATATATATATATATATATATATATATATATATATATATATATATATATATATGTCGTGCCGATTAGGTAAACTGGTCAATTAGCAAGAACTCATCTAAAATTAAGTCCTTTCTAAAGTTTTCTCTTATACGTTTAAAGATATATTTATATTTTTTCATTTATGTTAATGTAAGAATTTATAATTTTGTACCAAGAGAAACTTTGAAAACCTACCTAACCTTATTACAACAAGCGCAATTTAATTTAGCCTAACCCAACTAAATATATTTTAGATACGTTAACATTAATTTAATAATAAACAAACACAATGAAATATATTTTTTTCGTTATGTTCAGAATGATTTTAGCGAAATTATTGCATACACAAATTTTCACTTGTCTTATATGGCAAGGTGAGCGTTGCTATTTAAGCCAAAATCGCATGTTTTACCTAATCGGCACGACATATATATATATATATATATATATATATATATATTATATGTGTGTGCGTGTGTGTGTGTGTGTACTCAACTGGTTCTCACCTAGTTGTGGTTGCAGGGATCGAGTCATAGCTCCTGGCCCGGCCTCTTCACTGGCCGCTACTGGGTCACTCTCCCTGCTCCATGAGCTTTATCATACCTCTTCTTAAAGCTATGAATGGATCCTGCCTCCACTACATCGCTTCCCAAACTATTCCACTTCCTGACCATTCTGTGACGGAAGAAATACTTCCTAACATCCCTGTGATTCATCTGAGTTTTCAACTTCCAATTCTGTCACCTTGTTGCTGTGTCTCATCTCTGGAACATGCTGTCTCTGTCCACCTTGTCAATTCCTCTCAGTATTTTATATGTCGTTATAATGTCCCCCCTATCTCTCCTGTCCTCCAGTGTCGTCAGGTCGATTTCCTTTAATCTCTCCTCGTAGGACATACCCCTTTGCTCCGGGACTAGTCTTGTTGCAAACCTTTGCACTTTCTCTAGTTTCTTTACGTGCTTGGCTAGTTGTGGGTACCAAACTGGTGCTGCATACTCCAGTATAGGCCTAACGTACACAGTGTACAGTGTCCTGAACGATTAATTATTAAGATGTTGGAATGCTGTTCTTAGGTTTGCTAGGCGCCCGTATACTGCAGCAGTTATTTGGTTGATGTGCGCCTCAGGAGATGTGCCTGGTGTTATAGTCACCCCAAGATCTTTTTCCTTGAGTGACGTTTGTAGTCTCTGGCCCCCTAGAATGTACTCCGTCTGCGGTCTTCTTTGCCCTTCCGCAATCTTCATGACTTTGTACTTGGTGGGGTTGAACTCGAGGAGTCAATTGCTGGATCAGGCTTGCAGCCTGTCCAGATCCATTTGTAGTTCTGCCTGGTCCTCGTCCGATTGAATTCTTCTCATCAACTTCACATCATCTGCAAACAGGGACACTTCGGAGTCTATTCCTTCCGTCATGTCGTTCACAAATACCAGAAACAGCACCGGTCCTATGACTGACCCCTGTGGAACCTCACTCGTCACAGGCGCCCACTCTGACACCTCGCCACGTACCATGACTCGCTACTGTCTTCCTGAGAGGTATTCCCTGATCCAATTAAGTGCCTTCCCTGTTATCCCTGCCTGGTCCTCCAGCTTTTGCACTAATCTCTTGTGTGGAACTGTGTCAAACGCCTTCTTACAGTCCAAGAAAATGCAATCTACCCACCCCTCTCTCTCTCTTGTCTCACTGCTGTCACCCTGTCATAGAACTCCAGTTGGTTAGTGATAGGATTTCCCGTCCCTGAAACCGTGTGTGTTAGTTACCATTTTGTCCTAGGCACATGTCGATTAGACACTAGGCCTGTTGTGTGTATGTGTGTGTGTGTGTGGTGTGTGTGTGTGTGTGTGTGTGTGTGTGTGTGTGTGTGTAAGGAAACACTTCGAAATGTTTCCGCCCCGCCGGTAATTGAACCCGGGCCCTCCGTGCGTGAAGCGAGAGCTTTAGCCACCATGCCACCGGGGCGTGTGTGTGTATTTGTGTATGTGTGTGTGTGTCGTGCCGAATAGGTAGAATTGGTCAATTAGCAAGAACTACTTTCAAATTAAGTCCTTTCTAAAATTTTCTCTTATATATTTAAAGATATATTTTTTTCATTTGTGTTAAGGTAAAAATTAATAATTTTGTACCAAAAGAACCTTAGAAAACTTACGTAACCTTATTTTAACAAGTACAATTTAATTAAGCCTTATCCAACTAAATATATTTTAGATAAATTTACAATAATTTAATAATAAACAAAAACAATTAAATATATTTTTTTCGTTAGGTTCAAAATGATTTTTGCGAAATTATTGAATTCTGAAATTTTCACTTGCCTTTTTCGGCAAGAAGAGCGTTATATATATATATATATATATATATATATATATATATATATATATATATATATATATATATATATATATATATATATATATATATATATATATATATATATATACTGTATATATATACAGAGCGAGAGAGTGACAGACAGACAGAGAAACAGAAAAGACAGACAGACACAGAGAGAAAGCTACACCACAAGGTCCGTTAATACACGCAGACCAACACACGGGAGGTCCCTCACATTACCCTCTCATAATAATTTAGGTAAGTGTCCCCTGAGAGCCACATGAAGAGAGAAAAACGCTTTAGGGAGTTCTTACGTCAATACTGTAAGTAGGCCGAAGGGGCCAGCCCTTCCTTCCCCTCCTTAGAAGAAACTAGTCCGAGGTGTACTTGGGAAAGTCAGACAGCAGGAGACCTGACGTCAAGAGAGAGGCAACGAAAGGAGGAGGAGAATGAGGAGAGGTGAGAAAGGTACAGAGGACTAAAGAGCAGAAGTGGGGGAGAGTGGAATTGGGGTGAAGTAATTATTGAGAGGTATTTGATAAGAATGGAAGGAGAAATTACATAAAAAGGGAAAGGGTTATGAGGGAAAGGGATAGACATGGAAGGGTAAAATGATAAAATGAGATAATTAGGATAGAGGCACAAGGACAAATAGTTAAATATTAAAGGGAGAAAAGGCAACATGTAAAACGTCTAGTTAATTAAAGATGAGAAAATCACGAAGATAGAACTAGCAAGGACAGTAAATTAAAAGAGGAAGAAAGGGTAAAATTCAGAAGATAGAAATGGAATAAAGAAGACCATAGATTATCAACTGAGAGTTGAATAAATGAGAAAAAAATAATGATGAGATAAAATTATGCAATTTACTTTACTAATAATAACACTATTACCACTTGTAATACTAATACAGCTTTTACGACCATTATATCTACTATTAACAATTACAACCAGTAACACTTTTTACACCTACGACTACTACTACTACGTCAACTACTACGAATACTATTTTTAAGGTAAAATATTTGTGTGGATTAATGACCCCTTTCATCTTTAAGTGTTCAACTTAACCTATATCTACTGTATTATTATTATAATCAAATAGAAGCGCTAAACCACAGGTCTAGCATGCTGATTTCTAGAAGAATTATGGAGCAATACGACACTCTACGCTGTTAATTGCAAAAGATAATAATGGTTTTTGTTTAATAAAAATGTAATAACACGATTACAAACAAATGACAGAACATACCTAGTTTGATGAATCATGTTAGGTGGTACTGTCCAGTGGTTAACACACTGGCCAGTGAGTTTTACGACTCGCTTGCCATGGGTTCGATCCCCACAAGTTCTGTGATTTGATCTGTGTTTGTGTTATTCCCCTTCCAAGAAGTGGAGTGGAGTCGACTTAGACAGTGTTGTGCTTACGTCAGCCGTTGCCATGGGTAACCTATAGATAGGTCTCTACTAAGAAGGCAATTGACTGCCGATAACTCGAGGTAAATGAACACGAATGCATTCACTTAGGACACTTATTGAAAACGTTTGCATCCTGTATCTAAAGTGATCGAGTCTCCATGGCCAAAACGTTTTTAAATAAAGTTGCCCTAAATGAGAGTATTCGTGTCCATTCCCCCCACAAAGAATGGTCTCATTGTTCTTATGAAATCTGTCCAGATCCCTATTTAGAAGGCTGTTGAATCTTGCGTTTGTAAAGTGTATGTCTAATCGTTTCTTAATGCGACTATGCAGTATTTACGCTAACAAAACGGTAGCAAAATCTGTTCCTCTATTTCGCGAATGTGTGTAAAAAACTTTTTGTATCAACGTTTGTTGCACATTCCTGTTCCTGAATCCAATATCAATTATTTCGTGTCGTTGAATCGCTTTGCATTTGAAATAGCTCCTTTTGTTAGAGAGTATCTATATATTTTTGTTTTAAAGCATACAGAGGATTCAAGGAGATCTCGTAGTCTCAGTTGTCTATAGTAAAATAGGGCCAGGTTTTTTTTTTTAAATGAAACTACTAGTTTCGTCACCCTTCTGTGCGCCCTCTTCAGCTTGTCTTGGTCTTTTATGTAGTTTTGAGGCTCGTAAATGTACATCATATTCAAGATGTATAATGTCAGTTTCGTTGGGTATTTTGTACTGTTTTCTTTCTGTAAAACTTAGCATTTTCTCAGCTTTGCTGCTCATAGTTAATTGAGGTCATTGTTAATAGCTACTCCAAGGCTTTTCTTTTCTCTTCTCTTATTACGACTAGGGATTTATACATTTATTTTCAACATTTATCCGTGTCCTTGTAAACGCTACTGAAATTCATAGCGCCGGCAGACTTTGCCATTTTTTAATGTTAGTTCCTTTAAAATATTATTCACGTAAATTATTGAAAAAAGATGGCGGCAGAGAACCGATCTCTGTTGAGCTCTACTTGTTGAGTCCAGCCTCAGCCTTTGTGCAGTACAGCCACTGATTTAGCACCTGTTCTTTACCACGCCGTAGCTTTCTGAGACTAACAATCCTTCATGCCGCTTTTCTTGAATGGCTTCTAAAAACCAGGAATACATCAAGTGTGCGATCTTTTTAGATCCCAATTTTTTTATATGTAATATAAAAAAGCTTACCCATTAGTCAGGCAGGAGCTAGTATTGCAAATTCCGTGTAGAGTGTTGGGTGAAAGTTGTTGATTTTCATAACATTTTTTTTTTATTTCTTGTCTAAAAACAGTTTCCAATAGATTTCCTAACACTGATGCGTAACTAATCAAGAGGAGCTTAGTGCGCAGGTACCACCTCGCTATTATTTGGTACCTTCTGTGTTCTTGCCTCTACCCAATGTGGGCCGCTAGCTCCCTTGCAGTGCTCTTCTTTCCTAGTATATGACTGACTCCACTACTACTACCACTATTACTCCTCCACCACTTCCTTTCTTGTTCCCGCCCCTATCTGCTGGCCTCTGTATATACTCCCTCCTTCTCTTCTTTTTGTTAGTGTGACTTTGTAAATGGTCCAAGTCGGACCGAAACGTCGTCGTAAGCTCCTCTCTTCTATGTGCGGGTTATTTGTGTAGTGTCAAGAAGACTTATAGCATTGTTAGAGATGTAGAAATTTGGGCTCATTGAGACCTAAACGTACGGCCCTTGTTACCTAATTTTTCACCCAGTCGCATGAATATGTTAAGCTGCTGTCCGTGCTAAGGACCAGGCACAAAATATTTTCGCCTGGTTTTGGAGCCGTAACAAGCTGAGAGAGAGAGATAGAGAGAGAGAGAGGGGTGAGCAGTAATATATTGCACCACCGCAAACCATGAGAGGCTACAATCTTAGAGAGAATATTACTGATAAAGCAAGAGGAACAAAATATATTTGAAAATCAGCTCAGATGAAAAAATTTCTATAGAGTAATTGCAGGAATATCTTTATATATCCGAGTAGGAAAGTTATATTTTTAAGCTTATAAGTATTAGGAAGATCAAAATATGCAAATTATTTGATCAACTCTAGAAAAATACAGAGAAAATTTATAAAAATCTGAGAGCCGTTGCCATTTAAGAGACACCAGTATTGGTCGTATAATAAGGATAATTCAGTATCCACGAAGGGATACACTGAAGTGGGTGTCCGATTATTTCCTTAATCCAAGGCTTTCACTCTTAACTTGCGAACGCTTTACCCGATCGGGTTCATATTGTCATTGCTGGCGTACTGCAGCTGCTGCCATGTGCAGGTGCAACCTGGGCAATTTTATATCGACTATGACAGGATTTGCTTTCTGGCTGATAATTTGAGAAAATCCCACTTAGACGAAAGTTGGCGCTACGTTATTCGACGGTGTTGTTGCCAGGTTGCAAAATGTTGCTTCAACATCTCAGTTGTCGTCTGCTTCTCCAGAGGAGTTCTGCAAATTCCAGTGTTTTAGAGAAACGAAAATCAAATATTTTTCTTACAGGATTGTGGAGAATTAATAATAGATTGTTTAATTAATAATAGATTGTTTAATTAATAATAGATTGTTTAATTAATAATAGATTGTTTAAATAATAATAGATTGTTTAATTAATAATAGATTGTTTAAAGGAACAAAACTCATTTGTTTATCAAATTGTAAAGAATTAGAAAAAGAATATAGTATATAAGAACACCTTATTTTTAAAATGTGAGGCATTTATTTCAGAGAAATAATTTGGTGTGCCTCTTCTCGACGATTTTAATCTTTGAGGGCTGATGCACCTTATAATCTAGATGCTACTCAATTATTTTTTTCTTTAATGGACATTTTACAGTTCTCTATGATAGTTAATAATCTTAGAAGCGTTGGATTCCGAGGAATAATTGGATCATACGTCTTCGTATAGCATTCTAGCTTTCAGCAACGACAATTTTCATTCAAGAAAGCGTCGTGTTGATTGTAGGCTGAGTGAACTTTAAGTTGTCAGTGTTATAACATAAATTGTTTTCCTTGTAATGGCCGTAGAATACCTCTTGTGATCGTCATCTAACCCAGAATGATGATGTATCTTAATTAGAAACATTTCCCACTGATCTTCGCCAAATTTATTGAAACAAAATTTGAAAATTTAAATATTGGTTTTCATGAAATGATTTTTAAATGCCTCCTCCGACTGGCTTCAAACCTTTACTGCTGACGTATCTAACTTAGATGAAACTTTGGAGTGTTATTGAACCGTGTTCTTGCCAATTTGTAAAATTTTGCTAGCTCATAGCAGGTATGCAAATTCCTTTAAAAAAACAGAAGTCAAATAGCTTATCTAGTATTATTATAGAGAATTAGAGGTTGCCACTCTTGGTTGATTTTAAACTTCCAAATTTTCCGCTTTTTAGGGAAAGGGTCGAACTGGTTTTGTTCTGTCAAGGTGCCAATTTGCTTTCTCTACTGAAGAACTTAGGACATTATTTTCCTTACGATAATTTGTTAATGACTCTTCCTATGGCTTCAAATGTTCATTACTGATAGTTAACTGCATTAAAAACTTATGCCGCACTCTGTACTACTCCTTTTGTGTGCATTGGCGTAGAGGGACTTGAGGTTTACAGGTGGCGGGGATATATATATCCGATCTCGGAGCGATCTAAACTCATCTAGTTTTTTTTCACATGCCTCTTAAAAAGTTCTGTGCGATAACTTGAGAACGCCCTTTCTAATCAAGGTTTCAACATCTGTCCTTCTTAGAGGAAAGATTATATCGTCGTTGCGTTGTTTAAGTCAATTTTATAAACCTGGTGGGTTTCAGACTTTCTACACAGGTGTATTATATTTAGGAGAAGTTTTGGATTATTAGTGGATTGTGTAGGTGTAAATTTAATAATACGCTTGACGTTCTATACACTGGCACTTATAGATTCAAGGAAGAGTCACTACTGTGGAAGTCTCTGTGGGTCCGCATCTGTTTTGTTTTTTTCCTAACATTATTAAATATTTGGAAATTATTAGTTTTCTTGCTATAACTAGAGAATGTAACATTTATGAATGTATTCAGGGAAGTCGGTTAGCTGAACTTAAGTCCTAGAGATGGGAAGTATAGTGCCTGCACTCTGAAGGAGGGATGGAGGTGGGAAGTATAGTGCCTGCACTCTGAAGGAGGGATGGAGGTGGGAAGTATAGTGCCTGCACTCTGAAGGAGGGATGGAGGTGGGAAGTATAGTGCCTGCACTCTGAAGGAGGGATGGAGGTGGGAAGTATAGTGCCTGCACTCTGAAGGAGGGATGGAGGTGGGAAGTATAGTGCCTGCACTCTGAAGGAGGGATGGAGGTGGGAAGTATAGTGCCTGCACTCTGAAGGAGGGATGGAGGTGGGAAGTATAGTGCCTGCACTCTGAAGGAGGGATGGAGGTGGGAAGTATAGTGCCTGCACTCTGAAGGAGGGATGGAGGTGGGAAGTATAGTGCCTGCACTCTGAAGGAGGGATGGAGATATGTTACAGTTTTTGAACTGCAGTATCGGAATGCCTCTGGCAAGACAGTGATGGAGTGAGTGATGATGAAATTGTTTCTTCTTTTTCGGGTCACCTTACCTCAGAGGGAAACGACCGATATGTTAAAAAAAAAAAAAACTAGAGAATGACATCTAATTGGCTTCACACACTCAGCAATGGTGTACTTTGCTCTATGGTTCGCTTTGTTATTGCTCTGTAGAAGTCGTAAGTTCTCAGTTTATTAAATAAACGGCTATACTGGTTTCCTTACGATGACTTGAGAATCACTCTTTTAATCGGCTTCAAACTCGGAACACAGATGTACGACACTTGGTGGAAGTTTCAAACTGTTCCTAGTAATGCTTATTTATGTTTGCAAATTTCACGGAACAAATTGTGATATTGATTTTGAAGCAGTTACTTGAGGTCACAGCTCTTGGCCAGATGTTACAACTACTACTCAACGAAATTCGGATATAACTTTACATATACAAATTATTGTGCACTACGGAATAAGTATTTCTTGTACCATTTGTTATTCTGATACCGAAAGCAAACAAAATTGCATATCTCCTGATGGCGGAGTAAGGTTAAGTTTGTAACTTAGGTTAGATTTTTCACCATTTACTCAGCAAAATATCTCATATATAAAATTAACTTAATGACGAAAAATATTCAAACTGTAATTAATAGCCGAAAATCAGCCAGGAGCAGCGGTTGGTCTGCCGTGACACACTGTCTAGCGTGATGCTGTTGCTTTACAGTGGTGCTGTTGCTTTACAGTGATGCTGTTGCTTTACAGTGGTGCTGCTGTTTTACAGTGATGCTGCTGCTTTACAGTGATGCTGCTGCTTTACAGTGATGCTGCTGCTTTAGTAATGCTGCTGCTTTATAATGATGCTTTTGCTTTATAGTGATGCTGCTGCTGCTTTAAAGTGATGTTGTTGCTTTATAGTGACGCTGCTGCTGCTTTAAAGTGATGCTGTTGCTTTGTAGTACTGCTGTTGCTTTATAGTGATGCCGATGCTTTATAATGATCCTACTGCTTTATAGGGATGATGATGCTTGATAGTGTTGCTGCTGCTTTATAATGATGCTGTTGCTGCTTTACAGTGATGCTGTTGCTTTACTGCAATGCTGCTGCTTTATAGTGACGTTGCTGCTGCTTTATAGTGACCCCTTGTTTCTGTGTCTCCTCTCTGGAACATCCTGTCTATTAACCTTGTCTATTCCACGCAGTATTTTGTATGTCGTTATCATGTCTCCCCTAACCCTCCTGTCCTCCAGTGTTGTCAGGCCGATTTCCCTTAACCTTTCTTCGTAGGACATTCCCCTTAGCTCTGGAACTAACCTTGTCACAAACCTTTGCTCTTTCTCTAATTTCTTAACGTGCTTGGACAGGTATGGGTTCCAAACTGGTGCTGCATATTCTAGTATGCAGTGTGTGTGTGTGTGTGTTTGAGTTTTTTATTTTGTGTATGTGTGTGTGTGAGTGCGTGTGTATTTGTGTGTGTGTGTTTTTCTGTGTGTGTGTGTGTATGTGTGTGTGTGTGTATGTTTGTGTGCAATAAAATCACAGTAAACAGATCTTATCACAATATGGAGAACAACATAGAAGTAGCCCTGGTAGTAATTATTTTTCAACACACCGGCCACATCCCACCGAGGCAGGGTGACCTAAAGAAGAAAGTTTTTCTTTTTAAACTGAGTAACGTATACAAGAGAAGGGGTTACTAGCCCCTTGCTCTCGGCATTTCAGTCGCCTCTTACGACACGAATGGCTTACGGAGGAAAGCTTCTTTTCCACTTCCATGCGAGGCTGTATATCTTGATGTTTATCAGCGCCAACTGTGGTAGTATAATACAGATAATTATCTTATATTTACCACCAGCCATGGGAGTATAATAAAGATAATTATCCTATGTTTAACAACACCAGCCTTGGAGGCATATTAATAATAATTGCATTATATTTTTAACTGCGAAATACATAATGTGAAATAAGGCTTTGCACCACAAGGGAAAGAGGAAGAAGAGGAAAAGTGAGAGAAGATGGAGGAGAGAGGTAAGGGAAGAAGAGAGTTGAGAGGAAAATGAAGAGAGTTTAGAGGAAAGATAAAGGGAAATGAAGGGAGAAGAGGAATGTGAAAGAAAGTGAGGGAAGGTGAGAGAAGGTACGGGAGGTAAAGTAATGTAAATAGAGGTGAGGGAGGTGAACAGAGGGAAAGTAGAGGTGAGGGAGGTGAACAGAGGGAAAGTAGAGGTGAGGGAGGTGAACAGAGGGAAAGTAGAGGTGAGGGAGGTGAACAGAGGGTACGTAGAGGTGAGGGAAGTGAACAGAGGGTAAGTGAGGGAACTAGAGAGAAGTCAGTGTAGGTAAAAGAGAGAGAGAGGAAGGGAAAGAAATCATTTCTTGTATAGATGGGGTGAAATGAGGTTCGAGAAGGACAGTTTGCTCTAGGAAAAAGGGAAAGTGGCATTTCTCTCTTAGGGATGGGGACCAGGAGATATATCCGACCTTATGGATGAGACAGGTGATGTAACAGACCTATGGACGGGAAAGAGAATGTTTTCCTTCGAGTGGATGGGCAGGGTGCATGTGCCTCCTAGAAAAAAGAGCAGGTGGTGTGTTCCTCCTAGAAAGGGAGCAGATGGTGTTTCTTGCGGCAGCTGGGTGAAGCTATACAGTTACGAGCCCTCAGAGAGGTTTTCTAAAACTTTCCTAACTTTAGGGAGGAACGTGGGAAGAAACTCGTTTCTCAACCCTAGTGACTCCCAAACCTGCTTGGATAATATAGGTGTTGCTAAAGACCAATAGGATTCATATCCCTGTTAGACCTTTCACGTCAGGAATCGGAAAAAAAACTGCACAAATTAGAAGACACCCTATCGAAGCAAACTTTCCAAACTGCAAAGAAACTATTTGAGGTGCCAACCTTGAACACTCAAGCGACCTTCTCAACCTGATAAAAACACGAAATTAGCAGTGTTTGATGTTATAGCCTAGTTCACCCGAGTGCCAACCGATCAGGCCCTTTAGCTACTCAGAAGGAAGATTAAAGACATGAAACTCACATTATCGGCAGCGGGTTTTGCTAATTAAACAGGGGGATATTTAGCAGAGAGATTACCAGTTTTTATTCCATCAAACGTCACATTGCTTCGTTATATAGATGAGACATTGGCTGTAGCTCCTATGAGGTTCACCTATGAGGTTCACCTTTTCCAACCAACTGCTTAAACACAACATTGAACCCACGATCAAATTAATGCAGGAAGAAGAACAGAACGAAAAACTTCCATCTTAGATATCCTGCTTTGTGTGGCAACTCACTAACTTTTATATATCGTAAACCAGTAAACAGATGACCTAATGCGTTACTTCGCAAACCATAATAGTAGAATTAAGCGTGGGTTGGTCATTGTTTTTTTCCCTTAGAGTGTTTAGGATTTATGCCCAAGAATTTTTTATAGGGGAATGTAATCATATTTGACTAGCTATCACGAAACTTCAACTTCCTCCACTCCATTTGACTGTAAATGTTTAGCATAGCATATTTAATAAAATAGGTAATACATCTCCCAGCAGATTTATCATACTCCCAAACTCCAAAGTAACCAGACACCTCTAAGATCTTACCGGCTGCAAGTCTCAAAGCTGCCATTACCTCCAGCGTCAACATCAAAGAGTCAACCAGAAAGAAGTCTAATAGCACCTCTGACACCGAAGGAGGAGGAGTATGCATGCAGATGTGAAAATATCTATGCGAGAGAAACAGCTAGAGAGAAAGACATTAGGATCTAATGTTCATAAGTATACATGTAGCACTGATATAGTAATAAAACACATGGCATAAATAAAAACACTAAATGATCACCTTCTGAAGTGGGACGAGGCTAATCCTATCATAAAAGAAGAGGACTTTTACAGTGTACAGACGTCATTGCCTAGAACCTATCGTGATGCCTCAGAGACTCAACTACGTAAAACTTTTGCCTATCAAACGTTGTGGCCAAGTTAATTTTATTGTACACTGCCATTGGTGACCTCAAACATTATACCACACCTGACTTCACAACATCTGACCTTAATCCACTATTTAGTCACTGATTTTATGCACACTTGTGAGCGAAGCATCTAAATGTTACTGTGTTGCATATGCGTTTTCTTCTTACAGAATCATATAGATGCAACTGTTGAAATAACGGCACCAACGGTAGAAACAAAAGCCTAAAACAGCAACAGTAGAGGCAGCAACTGAACCAACACAGATGGGAAAAATGAAAATGACTGCATGAAATAGTGACTCCTAAGATCAAATACAGAAGTAATAATAGCGGCAGATGATTTCTTCCTCTACATCCCCCATTACCCCCTCCACCCCCAGTCACAACCACAACCACCACTGCTACCAACACCAATACCACCACTGCTATCAACACCAATACCACCATAACCACCAATGCTACCAACACCACTACCACCACAAAAACCAATGGTACCAACACCACTACCACCACAACCACCAATGCTACCAACACCACTACCACCACAACCACCAATGCTACCAACACCACTACCACCACAACCACCAATGCTACCAACACCACTACCACCACAACCACCAATGCTACCAACACCACTACCACCACAACCACCACTGCTACCAACACCAATACCACCATAAC
This sequence comes from Cherax destructor, assembly GCA_009830355.1. NCBI lineage: Eukaryota > Metazoa > Arthropoda > Malacostraca > Decapoda > Parastacidae > Cherax > Cherax destructor. The sequence goes on along the minus strand of WNWK01006204.1, from coordinate 75,766 downwards.
CACCAATGGTACCAACACCACTACCACCACAACCACCAATGCTACCAACACCACTACCACCACAACCACCAATGCTACCAACACCACTACCACCCCTTCCACCCATCATCAATTCCAGATCAGTCAGCGATTCTTTAACTAATACCATCCTGGGGTCGTCTAACCTAGCACTGAGGGACGACTAGTGAGCACAAGCCCGGGTATTCAATACATAACACCACATTGCTATTTATAGCCTGAATATTATCCAATTCATTCTTCGTCCCCTTACCTTTCCTATCCATCACCTTCCCTTCCTTCGCCCCCTTCATTTCCAGGTGAGTGGGGTCATTCCCGTTCCTACATGCCCGAACGTATAAGCCAAATAGAATGATAAACGAGTGGCTAACGGAGGGAAGCCAGTACAAGAAAAATGTGTAATAGTGTATATATATATATATATATATATATATATATATATATATATATATATATATATATATATATATATATATATATATATATATATATATGTCGTGCCGAATAGGTAAAACTGGTCAATTAGCAAGAACTCATTTAAAATGAGTATATATATATATATATATATATATATATATATATATATATATATATATATATATATATATATATATATTTTTTATTAACACATCGGCTGATTCCCACCAAGGCAGGGTGGCCCGAAAAGAAAAACTTTCATCATCATTCACTCCATCACTGTCTTGCCAGAAGGGTGCTTTACACTACAGTTATAAAACTGCAACATTAACACCCCACCTTCAGAGTGCCGGCACTGTACTTCCCATCTCCAGAACTCAAGTCCGGCCTGCCGGTTTCCTGAATCCCTTCATAAATGTTACTTTGCTCACACTCCAACAGCACGTCAAGTATTAAAAACCATATGCCTCCATTCACTCCTATCAAATACGCTCACACATGCTTGCTGGAAGTCCAAGCCCCTGCACACAAAACTTCCTTTACCCCTCCCTCCAACCTTTCCTAGGCCGACCCCTACCCCGCCTTCCCTCCACTACAGATTTATACACTCTCAAAGTCACTCTGTCTCGTTCCATTCTCTCTACATGTCCAAACCATCTCAACAACCCTCCTCAGCTCTCTGGACAATCGTTTTGGTAATCCCGCACCTCCTCCTAATTTCCAAACTCCGAATTCTCTGCATTATATTCACACCACACATTGACCTCAGACATGACATCTCCACTGCCTCCAGCCTTCTCCTCGTTGCAACATTCATCACCCATGCTTCACACCCATATAAGAGCGTTGGTATAACTATACTCTCATACATTCCCTCTTTACTTCCATGGACAAGGTTCTTTGTCTCCACAGACTCCGAAGTGCTCCACTCACCCTTTTCCCCTCATCAATTCTATGATTCACCTCATCCTTCATAGACCCATCCGCCGACATGTCCACTCCCAAATATCTGAATACATTCACCTCCTCCATACTCTCTCCTCCAATCTGATATCCAATCTTTCGTCACCTATTCTTTTGTTATCCTCATCACCTTACTCTTTCCTATATTCACTTTCAATTTTCTTCTTTTACACACCCTACCAAATTCATCCACCAACCTCTGCAGCTTCTCTTCAGAATCTCCCAAAAGCACAGTGTCATCAGCAAAAAGCAACTGTGACAACTCCCACTTTGTATTTGCTTCTTTATCTTTTAGCCCAACACCTCTTGCCAAGACCCTCGCATTCACTTCTCTTACAACCCCATCTATAAATATATTGAACAACCACGGTGACATCACACATCCTTGCCTAAGGCCCACTTTTACTGGGAAATAGTCCCCTTCCCTCCTACACACTCTAACCTGAGCCTCACTATCCTCATAAAAACTCTTCACTGCTTTCAGTAACCTTCCTCCTATTCCATACACCTGCAACATCTGCCACATTGCCCCCTATCTACCCTATCATACGCCTTTTCCAAATCCATAAATGCCACAAAAACATCTTTACCCTTATCCAAATACTGTTCACCTATATGTTTCACTGTAAACACTTGGTCTACACACCCCTACCTTTCCTAAAGCCCCCTTTTCATCTGCTATCCTGCTTTCTGTTTTACTCTTAATTCTTTCAATAATAACTCTACCATACACTTTACCAGGTACACTCAACAGACTTATTCCCCTATAATTTTTGCACTCTCTTTTGTCCCCTTTGCCTTTATACAAAGGAACAATACACGCTCTCTGCCAATCCCTAGGTACCTTACCCTCTTCCATACATTTATTAAATAATAGCACCAACCACTCCAAAATTATATCCCCACCTGCTTTTAACATTTCTATCTTTATCCCATCAATCCCAGCTGCCTTACCCCCTTTCATTCTACCCACTGCCTCACGAACTTCCCTACACCCACAACTGGCTCTTCCACACTCCTACAAGATGTTATTCCTCCTTGCCCTACACACGAAATCACAGCTTCCCTGTCTTCATCAACATTTAACAAATCCTCAAAATATTCTCTCCATCTTCCCGATACCTCTAACTCTCCATTTAATAACTCTCCTCTCCTATTTTTAACTGTCAAATCCATTTGTTCTCTAGGCTTCCTCAACTTATTAATCTCATTCCAAAACTTTTTCTTATTTTCAACAAAATTTGCTGATAACATCTCACCCACTCTCTCATCTGCTCTCTTTTTACATTGCTTCACCACTCTTTTAACCTCTCTTTTTCTCTCCATATACTCTTCCCTCCTTGCATCACTTCTACTTTGTAAAACCTCTCATATGCTAACTTTTTCTCCTTACTACTCTCTTTACATCATCATTCCACCAATCGCTCCTCTTCCCTCCCGCACCCACTCGCCTGTAACCACAAACTTCTGCTGAACACTCTAACACTACATTTTTAAATCTACCCCATACATTTTCGACCCCATTGCCTACACTCTCACTAGCCCATCTATCCTCCAATAGTTGTTTATATCTTACCCTAACTGCCTCCTCTTTTAGTTTATAAACCTTCACCTCTCTTTACTTACTGATTCTATTTTCCTTGTATCCCATCTACCTTTTACTCCCACTGTAGCTATAACTAAAAAGTGATCTGATATATCTGTAGCCCCTCTATAAACATGTACATCCTGAAGTCTACTCAACAGTCTTTTATCTACCAATACATAGTCCAACAAACTACTGTCATTACGCCCTACATCATATCTTGTATACTTATTTATCCTCTTTTCTTAAAATATGTATTACCTATAACTAAACCCCTTTCTATACAAAGTTCAATCAAAGGGCTCCCATTATCATTTACACCTGGCACCCCAAACTTACCTACTACACCCTCTCTGCATGTTTCTCCCACTTTAGCATTTAGGTCCCCTACCACAATTACTCTCTCATTTGGTTCAAAAGTTCCTATACATTCACTTAACATTTCCCAAAATCTCTCTCTCTCCTCTACCTCCTCTCTTCTCCAGGTGCATACACGCTTATTATGACCCACTTTTCGCATCCGACCCTTATTTTAATCCACATAATCCTTGAATTTACACATTTATATTCCCTCTTTTCCTTCCATAACTTGCGATTTTGGCTTAAATAGCAACGCTCACCTTGCCATATAAGACAAGTGAAAATTTGTGTATGCAATAATTTCGCCAAAATCATTCTGAACATAACGAAAAATATATTTCATTGTGTTTGTTTATTATTAAATTAATGTTAACGTATCTAAAATATATTTAGTTGGGTTAGGCTAAATTAAATTGCGCTTGTTGTAATAAGGTTAGGTAGGTTTTCAAAGTTTCTCTTGGTACAAAATTATAAATTCTTACATTAACATAAATGAAAAAAATAGATCTTTAAACGTATAAGACAATATTTTAGAAAGTACTTAATTTTAGATGAGTTCTTGCTAATTGACCAGTTTACCTAATCGGCACGACATATATATATATATATATATATATATATATATATATATATATATATATAGTCGTGCCGATTAGGTAAACTGGTCAATAGAAGAACTCATCTAAAATAAGTCCTTCTAAAATTTTATCTTATACGTTTAAAGATATTTTTTCATTAATGTTAATGTAAGAATTTATAATTACCAAGAAACTGAAACCTACAACTATTACAACAAGCAATTTAATTTAGCCTCCAACTAAATATATTTTAGATACGTTAACATTAATTTAATAATAAACAAACACAATGAAATATTTTTCGTTATGTTCAGTGATTGCAATAGCATACAAATTTCGCTTGTCTTATATGGCAAGAAACGTTGCTATTTAAGCAAATCGAGTTTACTAATCGGCACGACATATATATATATATATATATATATATATGTCGTGCCGATTAGTAAAACTGGTCAATTAGCAAGAACTCATTTAAAATTAAGTCCTTTCTAAAATTTTCTCTTATACGTTGAAAGATATATTTTTTCATTGATGATAATGTAAAAATTTATAATTTTGTACCAAGAGAAACTTTGAAAACCTACCTAACCTTATTACAACAAGCGCAATTTAATTTAGCCTAACCCAACTAAATATATTTTAGATACGTTAACATTAATTTAATAATAAACAAACACAATGAAATAAATTTTTCGTTATGTTCAGAATGATTTTGGCGAAATTATTGCATACACAAATTTTCACTTGTCTTATATGGCAAGATGAGCGTTGCTATTTAAGCCAAAATCGCAAGTTTTACCTAATCGGCACGACTATATATATATATATATATATATATATATATATATATATATATATATATATATATAGTGATTCAGCAGGAATACAGGACCCTAGCTACACCAGTGCCATCACTGAATGGGAGACTCTTGCTGCTCCAACACCAAAACCTAGTGAAGAACTGGCCTACAAACAGTCAAGCTGGGACGGCCCCATTGCTGAAAAGATACTTGCCAATATGCTTAGGGCCGTAACATCAGACAGGGAAACTGCCAGTCTCCTAGCTGTGAGTGCACCTCACTCTGGGGACTTCCTCCAAACAGTTCCCATTTCGGCCATGGGAACACGCCTCGACCCTAAGACCCTTCGTATTGCAGTGGCTCTGCGCCTTGCTACCCCAATTCACACGGAATATACGTGTATTTGCAGCGATGCGCAAGACGACCAATATGGTCTACATGGTCTTAACTGTTCTAAAACCAAGGGTTGGCATGCAAGACACAATGAGGTCAACGACATCATAAAGAGAACCCTTGCTACAGCTGGAAGACCAGCCGAGAGAGATCCTCGATCACTAGCAGCCAACAAAGCCACAACCCAGCAAACCGCCCCGACGGGATCACCATCTATCCTTGGAAGAATGGCAAGCTCTTAGCATGGAATTATACCTGTGTGTCGACACTGGCTGACACCTACATCCATCACAGTGTCGGGCGACAGGGAGGAGCTGCTGACCACAGAGAGGAGTACAAAATCGGCAAGTACAGGGACATAAGCCAACAGTATCAATTTGTCCCAGTGGGATCAGAGACCTTGGGAGCGTGGGGAAAAAATGCAACACGTTTCCTTAAAGAACTTGGTTCCAGACTCATCGACACCACCAGGGACCCAAGGGCAGCCACGTTCATGTTCCAGCGTCTCAGCGTGGCCATCCAGAGGGGAAACGCATGCTGCATACTTGGCTCGCGTCCGGCTTCGGAGGAGCTGGAGGAGATTCATAATCTTTGATATATTGTACCATTGTATTCATGTTCATGTTTGTGTTTTCTATCAATGTATTCTGTCTATTAATAAAGCATTCATATATTATATATAGGGGGTGGTAGGAGAAGAAAATATTCAAACAGCTCCGGAGAGAACCTCGAGTTTTCCCTGAGGTACGCTTATCGTCTTCTCTGAGGATGAGGGTCCCCATATATATATACATATATATACATATATATATATATATATATATATATATATATATATATATATATATATATATATATATATATATATATATATATATATATATATATATATATGTATATATATATATATATATATATATATATAATATATATATATATATATATATATATATATATATATATATATATATATATATATATATATATATATATATATATATATATATATATATATATATATATATATGGCGTGCCGATTAGGTAAAACTTGCGATTATGGCTTAAACAGCAACGCTCTTCTTGCCATATAAGACAAGCAAAAATTTGTGTATGCAATAATTTCGCAAATATCATTCTGAACATAACGAAAAATATATTTCATTGTGTTTGTTTCATTATTAAATTATTGTAAACGTATCTAAAATATATTTAGTTGGGTTAGCTAAATTAAATTGCGCTTATTATAATGAGGTTAGGTAAGTTTTCTAAGTTTCTTTTGGTACAAAATTATAATTTTTACATTAACATAAATTAAAAAATATATCTTTAAATATATAAGATTTTTTTAGAAAGAACTTAATTTTAAATGAGTTGTTGCTAATTGACCAATTTTACCTATTTGGCACGATATATATATATATATATATATATATATATATATATATATATATATATATATATATATATATATATATATATATATATATATATATATATATATATGTCGTGCCGATTAGGTAAAACTGGTCAATTAGCAAGAACTCATCTAAAATTAAGTCCTTTCTAAAATTTTCTCTTATACGTTTAAAGATATATTTTTTTCATTTATATTAATGTACGAATTTATAATTTTGTACCAAGAGAAACTTTGAAAACCTACCTAACCTTATTATAACAAGCGCAATTTAATTTAGCCTTACCCAACTAAATATATTTTAGAAATGTTTATAACAATTTAATAATAAACAAACACAATGAAATATATTTTTTTCGTTAGGTTCAGAATGACTTTTGCGAAATTACTGCATACACAAATTTTCGCTTTCCTTATTCGGCAAGAAGAGCTTTGCTGTTTAAGCCAAAATAGCAAGTTTTACTTATTCGGCACGACATACATACCGTACAAACATTTTAAACATATTCCTCTATCATCAATGCTAAAGCAATTAAAAACGATGACCAAGCAGAAATGTTCTATACGAACAAAGTCAGCGAATTCCAAATAAATCTAAGGTAAACAAATAAATCGAACAGTCTTTGCAATTACTAATCCAACATTTATTCTAACATAAATGGTTATACTCAGGAATAAAATTCATTATTGCGTATGCAACTAAACAGATATAACTGAGCTGTTAATTTTGACCTCGTTCTAAAAAGAATATAGGGACTCAGAGATGGCAGTGTCCAATCTCCTCGATATTGCTGTCAAAATTGTGAAATCTTCAGATGTAAGAGGAGGGCTTTCAAGTGACAGCAATCCCTGACTGCAGAATTAAGTGATTTAGAATAAGGAATCCCAGTTTGGAATGATCATTCTGCACTGGCCTTCCTTTGTCTTCAATGAGATATTTTAAAACTGATCTTTGTGTCTCTTTATGTAGGCTTTGTCGGTATTCGTATGATATTTATCTTGTAATAATGTTGATAGAATTACCGACTAATGTGACATTTTATTGTGGCAACGTTTCGCTCTCCAGAAGATTTATCAAGCAGTAACGGCTTGACAGAGCTTATTTGTTTGAATATTCTTCGAAATTCCTGTCGAACAAGAATGAAATAATCGAAGATTCAGCGAATCCCTTGAAAGAGAAATTGAATAAATCCTTGATCAATCTGAGCCAAGCATAAGAGATAAATATTTTTAGCAGAGAATTAAATAATGCATTTGGATATCCTAAAAATCAAGTTAGAAGCTTGGCTAGATTTATACGTCACTGTGATATCTTGAACTTAGTTAAAGACTGTTCTTACGAGGATAAACTGAGGGCATTGAATTTACACTCTCTAGAAAGGCGTAGAATTAGGGAGAATATAACTGAGGTTTACAAATGTAAAACAGGAGTAAATAAATGGGATGTAAATAACGTGCTAAAAATATCTTACTAAGACAGGACTCGTAGCAATGGGTTCAAGTTGGAAAAAATTTAGATTTAGGTAGGATATAGAAAATCATTGGTTTGGTGATAGAGTTGTAGATGAGTGGAACAAACTACCGAGTAGCGTCATTGAAGAACTTTTATAAATAAATTAAACAAGAACATAAGCGGGAGTGGGTGTGCATGAATTGGACCTAGTATATATAAATGGTATACAATACCTACAAGATGAAGAATTAGACACTTGTGCAACATTTGGGTAACTTTATTTGTAGACGTTTCGCCATCCAGTGTCTTTATCAATACAAGGACATGATGTGACGAATTATATACAAAAGATGAGGTAATCAGTCCCTCAACCTTGGAGTTGGTCAAGAGCACCGTAGTCTTGAAGGAACTGAAGCACAGTCTTGGAGCTTGGCGCTTATATACCGGCAGCAGGTGAAGGACATGCAGCAGACGAAGGCATTGCCACTGGAAGGCTTGATTACCTAGTGGAAGTAGGTTATACCCAAGGAATGGGAGAGTAGTAAGCAAGAAGGTTGTGTAGATGTCCTCTGTACCAAGATTCCATGATGTTTCTCAGTGTCTGACAAGTTGTACACAGATGCTATACAATACCAACTCAAAAGCCGAGCGACTGATTACCTCATCTTTTGTATATAATTATTCACGTCATGTTTTTGTATTGTTTTGAAATAGTCACTGGTTGGTGATACGTCTACAAATAAAGATACCCAGATGTTGCACATGTGTCTAGTTCTTCATCATGAGCTGGACCTGCCTAGAATGGGCCAGTAGGCCTGAAGCAGTGCTCCTTCCTTCTTATGAGTGGGTGTGGGTGAGCGTAACTTGGACCTGCCTAGCATGGGCCAGGAGGCCTGTGCAGTGATCCATCCTTCACATGAAATGCGAGCAAGTATCAAAAATTTATTTTAACAGATAAAAAAGAGAGATTTGTAAATCTACATGCTATTGCTGTGCCTTTGAGCTCAAAGCTATCCGATATACACTTGCTCTGCTGTGTCTTTGTAAGGTAAATGGTTGAAAAAATTTACAAGTTGAAGAATGAGACACTTGTCCAACATTTGGGAATCTTTATTTCAGGAACGCTTCACCCGTCAGTGGCTTCGTCAGTTCATTACAGAGAAGTGTAGATAAATGCTTCGGAGAACCGACAAGTTGATAAATTAGACACATATGCAACAATTGGGTATCTTTACTGATGAAATGTTTCGCCATTACAGAGAAGAGCGGTGGAAGATGAAGAGGAGTTTGAGATAATTAATCCCTCTACCAACATTATAACATCCTAGAGTCGACTCCAGGCTGACTGACTGATTACCTCAAACTCTGTATTTGACTGAAGAAGCCACTGGCTGGCGAAGCGTTTCCGTCATAAGGATTCCCAAATGTTGCACATGTGTCTCATTCTTCAACCTATCTTCGTAAGACATATGATATATCTTTGTAAGGCACACCATAAAGAAAGAACCAGCACACGCCCTTGTTGCACGCCAGGACTCCCTGAGTTCGTTTCAAACTACATCATTAGATATTATCCAGACCCATGAGTTGGGCGGCCTTGATGCTGGTGAGAAACTCCTGGTCAGAAGAATTGGAATTTCTCTTCCCTTGACTTGGATCAAACCTGATCAAACCTTCCAGTTTCCTGACACTGAATGGTCCTTGAAGATTAGCACTTCCCCTTGAAAAAAATAATAGTATACTACCCAGGGAATACTATAAAGAGTATAGGTAAACTATTAAACATTTATTCACATATCCGAAGGTGTGAGTTATTTACAGCTATCCCAAAGTGTGGATTATTTACAGCTATCCCAAAGTGTGGGTTATTTACAACTATCCCAAATTGTGAGTTATTTACAACTATCCCAAAGTGTGGGTTATTCTCTAATAACACGGACTACCTTATTTGTGATTTGTTCCAGTTACGGCATTCTAACCTTTATTCTTCTGTTCATGAATATTGCAGGAAGACATGTGTCAGTAAGACAACCCCAGTAAGAACATAACAGGGCAAGACAAGTGACCAGGAGGCACAAGGTTATAAAAACATTGACAGAATGTAGTTCAACTCTGGAAAAGTGACTCTGATACTCTGGTGTCCACTGGCAGCTTCTGTAAAGGTTCAACCCTCTCGGTGGGTGGTGAGTGAGGTGGGTGGTGAGTGAGGTGGGTGGTGAGTGAGGTGGGTGGTGAGGAAGGTGTAAAGTTGAAAAATGAGGCCTGGGTGCTGTGATGGGTGGTCATGGAGTTTTGTGGTTTACGCTGGTGGGTGGTGAGTGAGGTGGGTGGTGAGTGAGGTGGGTGGTGAATGTGATGGATGACTGCATGATAGCGACTGCGTTGGTGATGGTAGTAGTGAATGGTGGTGGTAGTGGTGTTGTGGTAATAGTTCTAGTGGTATTGGTAGTTTTCGCTGTTAGTAGTTGAAGTTGTGAGTGGCGGTGGCCTCTAGTTATAAGTGGTAGCGATTAATAGTGAGTAGTGGTGGTGGTGGTGGTGGTAGTGCTCTATGGTGGTGAGTGGAGATGTTAGCAAGTGGTGGTGGTGGTGGTGACTAGAGGAGGTGGTGAAAGGTGATGATAATGAGTAGTGGTGTTAGTGAATGGCGATCATGAGTGGTAGTGGTGACGAGTGACGGTGAGTGGTGGTGGTGGTAGTGGTGAGTGATGGAGGCGACGAGTGATGACAAGTGGAGGGGAATAATGAAACTGTAAGAGTGACCGAATTGTGTGGTGAGTAGCGGAACTGTGCAGTGAGTAATGATAAATGGCGGAGAGAGTGATTTTTGGGTGATGATGAGTGATAGTGAGTGGTGAAACTGTTTATTGAGTAGAGGTGAGTGCTGGTACTGTGTGGTGAAGAGTGGTGGAACTGGATAGTGAGTGGAGGGTGGTGGTGGACATGTGTGGTGAGTGGTGGAACTGGATAGTGAGTGGAGGGTGGTGGTGGACCTGTGTGGTGAGTGGTGGAACTCCCAGCTTCTAAAATGCTAAACACACCAACACGTGCTCGGGGTTTAAACTATCCAACTTGTTTTATGGCATTAATGTCTACGAGAACCACCCTATCATGTCTTGTCTGAAGAACCTAATTGCAAGGACTGAGTGTCATAAGGAGTGAGTATCGTAAGGAGTGAGTATCGTAAGGAGTGAGTATCGTAAGGAGTGAGTATCGTAAGGAGTGAGTATCGTAAGGAGTGAGTATCGTAAGGAGTGAGTATCGTAAGGAGTGAGTATCGTAAGGACTTAGTACCGAAAGGATTGTGTCGTAGGTTCAGTGCATTGTATAAAGTCCTTCAGTTTTTATTTCATCAACTGATATATGTCTAATCATAACATATTTTAGTGTGTATGTGTGTGGAGGTAAAGTCTGAAGCCTTGCAATAGTATTCAGAGCGTGAGGTTACAAGTTATTTATAAGCCTGGTATTCAGTTATTTTGGTTCTTGTAATCATAGGTCTCTCACATTTTCTACTACATTCGCTGTTGCATTTATTAAATGCTAGAAAAACTTTGCATACACATTCCAATATATTTCAATACATATATTCCTGAAAAAAAATTCTGAAATTTGATTGATTTTTTAACTTGACAATTTCACCTGTGCTGTATTTGAGGTTAATATTTTTCGTAAATACTTCTGAGAAATTTTGGTAATTATAAAATTATCAAAAACGTACGTACGTTCCTTACAGTTTTTAATTTCATTATAATTAATGAGAGCTGGAAGGTGGGCACAGACTGACAGTGCTGGTGGCTCACTCCTCCGTCTGCTTAGCGGGAGACAGACGCTCTACATGTGTGTGTTCAACTAGATATCGAACACGGAATGAAGTTAAAGAAATGTGTGTAATCGAGACGACAGTTGTGAGGTAACAGAGAAGGACGCCGTTGAAGCTACGACCAATCATTTATACACCCAAGATTAAGAAGCTGGTCAACGACTGAAGCTCAATATCCGCAACCTTATCTAGGTAAAACTCAAACATATATACACAAATATGAACATACACACGCATATACTTATGTTCAGGTGAACATTCATACTTGTGAACTTATAAACACAGGTATATTAACACACACACACACACACACACGGAGGGCCGGGTTCAATTCCCGGCGGGGCCGAAACATTTCGAAGTGTTTCGTTACACACACACACACACACACACACACACACACACACACACACACACACACACACACATACACATACATACAACAGGACTAGTGTCTAATCGACATGTGCCTAGGACAAAATGGTAACTAACTAACTAACTAACACACACACACACACAAACACACAGGCAGGGAAGTCAGTAAACGAGATGATGGAATATGTGACAACAATATGCAAGGAAGCTGAGGAGAGGTTTATACCCAAGGGTAACAGGAATAATGAAAAAGCCAGGATGAGCCCGTGGTTCACCCAAACGTGCAGGGAGGCCAAAACCAAGTGTGCTAGGGAATGGAAGAAGTATAGAAGGCAAAGGACCCAGGAGAATAAGGAGAGCAGTCGTAGAGCCAGGAATGAATATGCACAGGTAAGAAGGGAGGCCCAACGACAATATGAAAATGACATAGCAGCGAAAGCCAAATCTGACTCAAAGCTGTTGTACAGCCACATCAGGAGGAAAACAACAGTCAAGGACCAGGTGATCAGGCTAAGGAAGGAAGGAGGAGAGATCACAAGAAACGACCGCGAAGTATGTGAGGAACTCAACATGAGATTCAAAGAAGTGTTCACAGAGGACACAGAAGGGCCTCCAGAAAGACAGAGAGGTGGGGTACACCACCAAGTGCTGGACACAATACATGCAACCGAGGAAGAAGTGAAGAGGCTGCTGAGTGAGCTAGATACCTCAAAGACGATGGGGCCGGACAACATCTCTCCATGGGTCCTGAGAGAGGGAGCAGAGACGCTATGTGTACCCCTAACAACAATATTCAACACATCTATCGAAACAGAGAGATTACCTGAGGTTTGGAAGACAGCAAATGTAGTACCAAATTTTAAAAAAAGGAGACAGACATGAAGCACTAAACTACAGACCAGTGTCACTGACTTGTATAGTATGCAAAGTCATGGAGAAGATTATCAGAAGAAGAGTGGTGGAACACCGAGAAAGGAATGAGCTTATCAACGACGGTCAACACGATTTCAGGGACGAGAAATCCTGTGTCACAAACCTACTGGAGTTCTATGACAGGGTGACATCAGTAAGACAAGAGAGAGAGGGGTGGGTAGATTGCATTTCTTGGACTGTAAGAAGGCGTTTGACAATTCCTCAAAGAGATTAGTGCAAAAGCTGGAGGACCAGGCATGGATAACAGGGAAGGCACTCCAGTGGATCAGGGAATACCTGTCGGGAAGACAGCAGCGAGTCATGGTACGTAGCGAGGTGTCAGAGTGGGCGGCGGTGACGAGTGGGGTTCCACAGGGGTCAGTCCTAGGAACGGTGCTGTTTCTGGTATTTGTGAACGACATGACGGAAGGAATAGACTTCGAAGTGTCTCTATTTGCAGATGATGTGAAGTTGATGAGGATAATTCAATCGGACGAGGACCAGGCAGAACAACAAAGGGATCTGGACAGGCTGCAAGCCTGGTCCAGCAATTTTTTTTTATTAACACATAGGCTGTTTCCCACCAAGACAGGGTGGCCCGACAAAGAAAAACATTCATCATTATTCACTCCATCACTGTCTTGCCAGAGGCGTGCTTACACTACAGCTACAAAACTGCTACATTAACACCCCTCCTTCAGAGTGCCGGCACTGTACTTTCCATCTCCAGGAATTAAGTCCAGCCTGCCGGTTTCCCTGAAACCGTTCATAAATGTTACCTTGCCTACACTCCAACAGCACGTCAAGTCCTAAAAACTATTTGTCTCCTTTCGCTCCTATATAACACGCTCACGCACGCTTGCTGGAAGTCAAAGCCCCCCCTCGTACACAAAAACTCCTTTACACCCTCCCTCCAACCTTTTCTAGGCCGACCCCTACCCCGCCTTCCCTCCACTACACATTTATACACTCTCGAAGTCATTCTATTTTGTTCCAGCCTCTCTATATGTACAAACCATCTCAATAACCCCTCCTCAGCTCTCTGGATAATAGTTTTGGTAATCCCGCACCTCCTCCTAATCTCCAAACTACGGATTCTCTGCATTATATTCACACCACACATTGCCCTCAGACATGACATCTCCACTGCCTCCAGCCTTCTCCTTGTTGCAACATTCACAACCCATGTCTCACGCCCATACAAGAGTGTTGGTATAACTATACTCTCATACATTCCCCTATTTGCTTTTATTGATAAAGTTCTCTGTCTCCACAAGCTCCTCAGTGCACCACTCACCTTTTTCCTGTCGTTAATTCTATGATTCACCTCATCCTTCATATACCCATCTGCTGACACATTCAATCTATTTTTTTTGTTACCCTCATCACCTTACTCTTTCCTATATTCACTCTTAATTTAATTTGGCTCCTGGAATTCAACCCCACCAAGTGTAAAGTCATGAAGATTGGGGAAGGGCAAAGAAGACAGCAGACGGAGTGCAGTCTAGGGGGCCAGAGACTACAAACCTCAATCATAGAAAAAGATCTTGGGGTAAGTATAACACCAGGCACATCTCCTGAGGTGCACATCAACCAAATAACTGCTGCAGCATACGGGCGCCTAGCAAACCTAAGAACAGCATTCCGACATCTTAATAAGGAATCGTTCAAGACCCTGTACACTGTGTACGTTAGGCCCATATTGGAGTATTGAGCACCAGTTTGGAACCCACACCTAGCCAAGCAAGTAAAGAAACTAGAGAAAGTGCAAAGGTTTGCAACAAGACTAGTCCCGGAGGAGAGGTTAAGGGAAATCGACCTGACGACACTGGAGGACAGAATAGATAGGGGGGACATGATAACGACATATAAAATACTGAGAGGAATTGACAAGGTGGACAGAAACAGAATGTTCCAGAGAGGGGACACAGCAACAAGGGGACACAGTTGGAAGTTGAATACTCAAATGAATCACAGGGATGTTAGGAAGCATTTCTTCAGTCATAGAGTTGTCAGGAAGTGGAATAGTTTGGGAAGGGATGTAGTGGAGGCAGGATCCATTCATAGCTTTAAGATGAGGTATGATGAAGCTCATCAGTAGAGGCCAGTGAAGAGGCGGGGCCAGGAGCTATGACTCGACCTCTGCAACTACAATTAGGTGAGTACACACACACACAAACATACACAAACACACACACACACAGTGTTCAAGTGTGATGTGTGAAGGGAAGTGACATTGCCTTGAGGGTGATGCTGGTGTGTGGTGACTCCAGAGGAAGGACGTCCAACCTTCAGAGACACCACCAAGCAAACCCTACATGACATGCAGATCACTTCATAGTTAATGATAATAAATATAAAATTTTTAGAGAGTATCTACATTTCACGTCTACTTGATGAATGAATTGATTTTTGAAGAGACTGCTATTCAGTAATGACCAATTTTTTATTTTTGGAATTAAGATAATTTTTTTTTTAGATTAGTATGTCCATATTGCATTCTATGCATTTTCTGTATGAAGAATCTGTAGCATATAAATTGACTAATATATTTTTTGTGATGTAACTATGCCTAGTGAGGGGAAGTTCTGATAAGAACCATTGTGACCTCTGTAATCGTGTATTTTTGCGCTGTATAACAGGATATGCAAGTTCACGGTGAACTAGCCGCTCAGATCCCAACTAAAAAACTGAGGGGATCTAGCGGTGCTCTACCAGCAGCCAGCTGGGAAATCTGATGGATGGGAACATGAACTGGTATGGGGGAAGACAGTGGGTAGAGATCCCCTATTATTCGGCACAGTTCACCCTGTTTATACCTCCATTGGGGTAAATTTTTGTGTTGTGACCTGTGCTTTAGTGTTAGTGCGAGTGTTAGTATGAATCCGTAGAGAAAAGATGTGCAATAAATAAGTGTGTAGCCTAAGAAAAGAGGTAGTGTCGGATATTAGCCTCTTCTCCATTTCATGTAATGTCTCTTCCTTGTCTTTCCCCTTTCCAACCCGTTTTACGACCTGCCTCGGGAACCACTTCCTCGCTCTGTTAACTCCAACTATTAGCTAAGGAAACTGTCCCCAGTTATCGTGATTATTTACTTATTTCTGCATCACTATAAATTCTCTCATTCTGCCTCTGATTGGGAGTAGACGTGTACTCATTAGGCTCTGCTCTGGTGCTTAAGTCATGTCTCTTCACCCCAGGAAACTCCGCTCACCCCATTCCCTGGCTCATCCCAGGCCATCTCCCTAGTGCCTCCCATTATAACCTCACTTCACTTTTGCAACTATCAGTGGCTGAAGCCGGTGAGAACAACCAGGTTCCTGGAGGCCAAAGATGTCAAAGCGACGCTGGAGGGCGTTGCACATGTCGAGAATGCAATATAGTGAGGAGTCTTAACAAAACTGGAGTAATCCGAAAACACAACAACTCTAGTCGATATCTAGAAACTGGACTCTACCTCCAGAGATCAACGTCCAATGGTCCTTCCCAGAGCAGAGACGTCGCTTCTCAAAGCCTCACCACAAAAATAACCTCAAAGAAGCTATGAAACCAACATTCGTCAGGACACTGCCACACGTCCTTAAAGCACCTTACACTCAGACAGCTGCTAAACTAGCTGATCTTTTCATAAAATCAATATTAACCCACCAACTACCGGAGCATGGCATCACCAAGTACCAGAGTATGGAATTACCAATTATCGGCGAATGGAACCACGATCGCTTGTTTGGCAATGCCTGCCAGACTATTCTACCCAAGAGATACAAGTCCCAAGCAGCCTTTATCATAATGGGTAATAAATAAATTCCCCAAGGTGTAGAAAACACCTACAAAAGAAGCAAGAGCCAAACCTCCACTGATATCCCCAAGAAAACTGAGGGGAATACTTCAGGAGCAATCAGATTCATTGTGAAGGTTCAACAGCCCTATCAGATCCTCAAAGAGTATTTGATAAGGCTGATTCCTCTTTATGGAAATGAAGAGATAGAAAAATCAATTATAACACAAGATAATTTTATTAATAATATGTAGAACTTGAACAGAATATAAAACAATTAACCATGAAAATAATCCTATCTGAAGCAAAAAATGAAATATAAAAATAATTAGTGACTAAAACTAATGTGTTTACAATAAGTAATTGATATAACGGTGCCGTGCCGATGTTCTGGGCACATAGCTCTGAATCGTGGTTTGAAATGGTGAGCCGTTGTTGATGTCAATGGGGAAGGGATCACAGGTGGATGTGACTCTATTTACTTTAAGTAAATAGAGAGTGACCCCAACATGAGTAAGGATCCGGAATAACCGAAATACTGGGATCTTCTGACATCCACAACTCTTCCGAAGCAGTAGAGTCGCCAGTCGTGAACCACAATGAAACTTTGGTGGGGTGATAACTGGAGGGGGGCTGTAGGATGGTGTGTAGCTGACTGCGTGTCAGCTACGAATGGAAGGGAACCAGTTTAGATACAGACACCAGATTAAATCTCAGATCTGTGCAAGATCTATGCTGCCCCTCTTATCTCGCCTGTGTCGGATGACGCGAGCTAACCAAGGCTAAAATATAGAAACAGAAAATTACGCCTATCATGCACATGATAGGCCTACTGCCTGAAAAGAAATGGTGAGGACAAAAAAACGATTACGTTACGTTACTAAGTCCAAATCAGGTCAGGTTGAATTAGCAGAAAAAAACCTAAGCAAGAGTGAAGCTCTTGTTGAATTCAAATTAACCAAAACACATTATATATTATTAAACAGGAGTACTTACAGACTTGATGGGAGCCGAAAGTCAAGTGACTGTCAACTGGTCGGAGGGACACACGTCAACTCCCACCGGTTAGAGATGGAAGGGGGGGGGGTGGCGAAGTAGCAGAAACTATGCACACACCTTACAGAACAAGAATACCCACCAACAAACTACCGCCACCACTCATTCATACTTCCACTCCTATCTAATGAACTTTTCCCTCACAGTCATCAACAACAATGACACAACTACCCCCGGCAATGCCGCCAAAGTATAATACTTAACTGTTTAACAACCAGAAATGTCCAAAGCGGCCACGTCCTTCCCACCTGGATCGGTGGGTGATTTCACGCGGTTAAACGTCAAATAAATGCTTAACCAAGGTTGGAGAGGTTGCGAACACCAGCAAGACACATTGACAAATGTGTCTTGCTGGTGTTCGCGAGATCGTTAGGCATCTCTCTCTCTATTGGTGCATCCTTCTTTTCACTTAATAAAGGTGGGCGGAGGAATCAAGTCCATCGATGTTGGCAACTCCCTCCGTCGCCTTGTGGCCAGGACAGTCTTGAGAACAGTGAGCCATGACGCAGCCATCATGCTGAGACCAAATCACTTGAAGTTTGGAATTCGAAAAGGTTTCGAAGCAGTAGCCTGTGGCACACATCACTAACCTCACGTATTCGACATCTCTGGTCAAACTGGACTTTGCAAATGTCTTTAATTCAATAACAAGGAATATTAAATTAAAATATGTTGACGACTGTTTCACTACTCTTTATCCATTTATCCACTCTTGTTACACCAGTGATTCGAAACTCCTCTCTGGTGAGCACCTAAACGACTCATTTGAAACTGTCTAACTCGGTGACCCTCTTGTTTCTCTCCATTTCTGTTCAGCCATCAAAAAAGGTCCCCAAGAACCTAACCAGAGGATGATGTGAAAGTCATTATTCCTAATGACTGTATTTTCTTTTGTACTTCACTTGGGTCTAATGCAATTGATGAAAATGGTAGCAAAACTGGTAGCTGACCAATATGGTGTACATGGTTTGAACTGCTCAAGTTCTTAAGGACAGCATGTTAGACACAATGGAGTCAACGAAATCACCAAGATAAACAAAGGATCCTGGAGAATAAGGAAAGCAGTCGAAGAGCCTAAAATGAATATGCTCAGGCAAGGAGGGAGTACCAGAGACAATACAAAAATTACATAGCAGCGAAAGATAAGCCTGACCCGAGCTGTTGTACAGTCTCATCAGGAGGAAAACAACAGTCAAGGATCAGGTAATCAGGCTGAGGAAGGAAGATCACAAGAAACGACCGAGAAGCATGTGAGGAGCTCAACATGAGATTCAAAGAAGTATTTACAGAGGAGACAAAAGGGACTCCAAAAAGACGGAGAGGTAGGGTACACCATCAGGTGCAGGACAAAATACTTATAACTTCGGAGGAGGTGAAGAGGCTGCCACCAGAGCTAGATACTTCAAAAGCGATGGGACTGGACAACAACTCTCCATGGGTACTGAGAGAGGGAGCAGAGGCGCTCTGAGTACCACTAATAACAATCTTCAAAATATCTATCGAAACAGGGCGACTACCTGAGGTATGGAAGACAGCAAATGTAGTCCCAATTTTTAAGAAAGGAGAGAGACACACAGCATTTAACTATAGACCAGTGTCACTAACATGTATAGCATGCAAAGTCATGGAGAAAATTATCAGAAGAGTAATGGAGCACCTAGAAAGGGATGAGCTTATCAACAAAAACCAGCATGGATTCAGGGATGGGAAATCCTGCGTCACAAACCTTCTGGAGTTCTATGACAAACAGTAAGAGTAGACTGCGTTTTCTTGAACTGTAAGAAGGCTTTTGACACAGTTCCACACAAGAGATTAGCGCAAAAGCTGGAGGACCAGTCAGGTATAACAGGGTAGGCACTGCAATGGATCAGAGAATACCTGACGAGAAGACATCAGCGAGTCATGCTACGTGACGAGGTGTCAGAGTGGGCGCCTGTGTCGAGCGCGGTTCCACAAGGGTCAGTCCTAGGACCGGTGCTGTTTCTGGTATGCGTGAATGACATGATGGAAGGAATAGACTCAGAAGTGTCCCTGTTTGCAGACGATGTGAAGTTAATGAAGAGAATTCAATCGGAGGAGGACCAGGCAGGACTACAAAGGGATCTGGACAGGCTTCTGACCTGGTCCAGAAACTGGCTCCTGGAGTTCAACCCAACCAAGTGCAAAGTCATGAAGATTGGGGAATGGCAAACAAAACCGCAGACAGAGTACGGTCTAGGGGGCCAAAGACTACAAACCTCACTCAAGGAAAAGGATCTTGGGGTGAGTATAATACCGAGCACATCTCCTGAGGTGCACATCAACCAAATATCTGCTGCAGCATATGGGCGCCTAGCAAACCTAAGAATAGCATTCCGACATCTCAGTAAGGAATCGTTCAGCACCCTGTACACCATGTACGTCAGGCCCATATTGGAGTATGCAGCACCAGTTTGGAACCCACACCTGGCCTAGCACATCAGGAAATTAGAGAAAGTGAAAAGGTTTGCAACAAGACTACGAGTAGAGGTTAAGGGAAATCGTCCTTACGACACTGGAGGACAAGAGAGATAGGGGGAATATGATATCGACATATAAATTACTGAGAGGAATCGACAAGGTGGACAGAGACAGGATGTTCCAGAGATGGGACACAGCAACCAGGGGTCTCAATTGGAAGTTGAAGACTCAGATGAGCCACAGGGATGTTAGGAAGTATTTCTTCAGTCACAGAGTTGTCAGGAAGTGGAACAGTCAGGAAAGTGAAGTAGTGGAGGCAGGATCCATACATAGCTTTAAGAAGAGGTATGATAAAGCTCATGGAGCAAATAGAGTGACCTAGTAGTGACCACCGAAGAGGCGGGGGCCAGGAGCTGTGACTCGACCCCTGCAATCACAATTAGGTGAGCACAATTAGGTGATTACACACACACACACACACACACACACAAACAAACACACACAACAGGCCAAGTGCCTATGACAAAATGGTAAGACTCTCTCCTCCATCTCCCCCTCTCTCTCTCTCTCTCTCTCTCTCTCTTCTCTCTCTCTCTCTCTCTCTGTTTACCAGGAAGCGAGAAACACCGTCACACCAACAAGTGTTTCTTTTTACCATCCTCTTCGTTGTCTGGTATTTTGTTTTGCGGCCTTAACCCAGAGACGTGCAAAACTCTCCTCCAGAGGCGGGGCGAGAGCTCTCCCTGCTGGGTCCTGGCAAACATGGAGAGTGGGGAAGAAGAGAGAGAGAGAGAGAGAGAGAGAGAGAGAGAGAGAGAGAGAGAGAGAGAGAGAGAGAGAGAGAGAGAGAGAGAGAGAGAGAGAGAGAGAGAGAGAGATGAAAAAGGGCCTTTGGTCTCTTCGACAAGTATCGCCTATAATGACTAAACACAGTCGAGTTTAACATATACCACCACCACTACTACTACTACTACTACTACTACTACTACCAATAATAATAATAATAATAATAATAATAATATGCCCCGAGTGGCCCTCGGTCTATTGATCTTCGTGGGTAGTTTGTAAAATACTTCTGGATGCCAGTGGCCAGAGTGAGCCTCCTTGTATGCACTACTTGCAAAATGCTTTTTCAAGCAAGTTTAAAAGGAACTGTATCTTTTTTTGTGTTGCAGTGAGCAGACTGTTTCACTGCTATATTAATGTGTTAGAAAAACTCTTTCCCTCATTAATGTTGCACCTCTTACTCGGGGTTTAATGTTGTTTTCAGCTATACATTAATTTTTGAGATGCCAGAGCACGAGGGCGCAGATATTAACTCAGATCTGAAATAATAACAGAAACATTTTTTTTTTTTCAGCGTAATGACTTTGCTAGTCGACTGATGTACCAAGAGCTGGTGTTTTACTTATACAGGCTCAGTTTATAGGTACACACACTCACACCTAAGTTCATTAACACAATGCAAAGATACACTTACCTAACCACACATACACTACGTGCACACAAACAAAACTACATTTGCTTAAGGAAAAAAAATTAAATCAAATGTGAGAGACCAAGACGCATAAAATCACATAAAATTATGGAAATGTAAAATTGCATTGTTTTATGTAATCTTGTTAAGTTACCTAGCACCTCATTGTTTCATTATCTGATCTATTCATGTTACCGAGGTTCACAAAGTTATATTATCAGATCTTGTCAATTTACCGAGGTTCGCGAAGTTATATTATCAGATCACATAGCATATTATACTATCTCTATATTCGTCAGTAAGTGGACTGTAAAGTCCATAGCGTTCAAGAGTCACCATAGGGTTGGCCACATACATTAATTCCTTTCTCAGGATTTTTGAGTACCTGTATCTGGCTTCTCCAATGAAGATGTTGTTAGAGTTATGCGAGTCAAGAGCCTTCAATGATGACAACAGAATCAGTATTAATCATAGAGTTAAGCTCAGTATCATAAGTTAACTTTAGCGTCATTATGATAGCAAACAATTCAGTTTGCAGTGTTGACACTAATTGCTAATTCTTATGGTTATCTCAACATAGTTCCCATCGATATTACCTAAGGAAGTAGCAACAGGAGCAGATGCAACCCTGTCAGTAGATCCAGCGATGTACAGTCGGGCTACAGCGATGTACAGTCGGGCTACAGCGATGTACAGTCGGGCTACAGCGATGTACAGTCGGGCTACAGCGATGTACAGTCGGGCTACAGCGATGTACAGTCGGGCTACAGCGATGTACAGGTTCCCGGCTATCGCTGTAAAGTGAAAGATAGCCTTTCTTGACTTTCAAATTCGTATAAAAGCTTGATAACATGTTTACACAATCATATATTAAGTGAACAATAGATTTAGGCCTAAAACTGCACATACAGTACACATATTACTCACCTTAACAACATTCTCGTCCTCAGCTTTTAGTGAGTGATTTATTTTTCATTTCATTCATGAACATATTTATTGTAGGAAGTCTCAATAAATGAAGAATTTGTATAATTGAAAACTAATGCATTGGCGAAACGCCGTAAAGCGAAGCAGAACCCACCTATATACAACTTGTGACAAACTATTACTAAGAGTTAAGAGAAATTTCTTCTCGAGTATTTGCTTAACAAGTTAGCTATGTCACGAACAGATTCCCTACAACAAGGGAGATTTATAACGCAGTTAGTCTCGAAGACATCTTTAACACTGAGTGCCTTTCTTCTTATGTATCTTCGATGACATCATAGCGGCCTAATGACTCCCGAAACCAATGACACGATTGTAAAGAATTCACATAATGTGGGGTCGAACCCTTTTCGATCTGTGAGGCAGCGGATTATTTTCTCAAACAAATTGAAACAAAGAAGGAATATGAATTGAGAAGGAATTTGGCACAGATTAGGAATAAAGAAGGAATATAAATAAAGAAAGTAATAGAAATTGAAATGGAAGTATCAGTTACACAATTTTGATGCAGTGTCAACAATTAACATGTAATTTTTATCCATTTATCATTACAACCCCGAAATTAGCCGCAGATACTGTTGTCAATTTAGCAAATGGATGACAGGATAGTGCGAAGGGAGAAGGGGGGAGAACTGGTAGATGTGATAGCTCAGGGGAGAAATAAATGGGATGGCACAAGGGGAGACAATGCTTAGAGGAGATTTAATAAGCAAGAATAGGTAGGTGGGGCTCTCATATTGAATGAAACTGATATAGAGGAGATAGGTTATGCAATAAAGTAGTTAGAGAGGAGGGAAAAAGACGAGAGAACTGTTAGAAGCGAAGATGAGTAAGTGAAATAAGGGGTTTGACGAAAGGCAGCCATCCTATGAGTAAGAGAGAGAGAGAGAAAAAGAAAGAAAGGTACATAAAATAAATGGGGGGGGGGAACCATCGAGGTGTAGTGAAGGGGGATAAGAGGGAACAACGTATCGAGCAGGAGGTGTACATATTTGCACCTGGATCAGCCTGCCTTGGGAATACCTTGTTTGTGAGACAGGATATACTGTTTCTAAACCAGTGTTGTTGTTGTATTGTTTCTGAGACTGCTTTTGTAGGTGCTCCACCACTCATGATTATTTTCTGCGTTGCCTTACATGGGATGCGTGTTAGGCATGCTTGCTGCCATTACATTAAGATTACTTGTCTCTCCTCTGTAATAAATAATTGGATTACATGCGTTCTCTTCTGCATCTATGGAAATGTATCCATATCCACTGGCTTGTGAGTGTTTAGCTAGGAGTTTACATGGTGCCTCTGCTTCTTCCTTCAGAACGTCTCATTAGTTTATTCACCTGCTTCCTGTTATGTATTTGGTATTAGGTACCCATTGGTACCCTTTTTCTCATCGAGTCTGACGTTGTCCTTGTTTTATCCAGAATACTTTTTTTCGAATCGTCTCTTCAGCTTCTCGCACATTTTCTTGTCTTTTCTCTTGAACTATCTTCCTTCCGTCTTCAGTCTTATTGCTAATTATTCTATTCTCATCTTCCTTCACATGTGGCTGTGCAACAGATATATTTATAATCGGTATTCGCTGCAATGACATTCTCAAATTCTCGCTCAACCTCTCTTCTCATTGGTGAGTATTCGCTTCTGACTCTCCTGTCCACCTCTCTTCTTATTGATGACTTTCTTTTTTTAGCTTCCGCTTTAAAACATTTTCACTTTCCGTTTTAGCGTCTCTGTATCTTTGAATGACCCACTGGCTTTCTATGTTTTTTATTAGTTCATTATCTGGGTACTAATTACTACAAGTTTCAGTTTGGAACTCTACCATCAAATTCATGGTGTTTCCTTCTACTTAATATTCCTTCTATGCTGCACTCAGCGCTTCTCACACACTCGCATAATCTCCCCTCCCCCTCATAGATTCCACAACCTCCTATGCTTTCATAATTCTTATATTCACATGTGTGTGTGAGAGAGAGGAGGTAAGGGTGTGGGTGTATCCTGGGGGGTAGGTGTCGTTATGTGTGTGTGTGTGTGTGTGTGTGTGTGTGTGTGTCGTGTGTGTGTGTCGCGTGTGTGTGTGTACTCACCTAGTTGTGGTTGCAGGGGTCGAGACATAGCTCCTGGCCCCGCCTCTTCACTAGCTGCTACTGGGTCACTCTCCCTGCGCCATGAGCTTTATCATACCTCTTCTTAAAGCTGTGTATGGAACCTGCCTCCACTACATCGCTTCCCAAGCTATTCCACTTCCCGACTACTCTGTGACTGAAGAAATATTTCCTAACATCCCTGTGATTCATCTGAGTCTTCAACTTCCAACTGTGTCCCCTCGTTGCTGTGTCCCATCTCTGGAACATTCTGTCTCTGTCAACCTTGTCAATTCCTCTCAGTATTTTATATGTCGTTATCATGTCATCCCTATCTCTCCTGTCCTCCAGTGTCGTCAGGTCGATTTCCCTTAACCTCTCCTCGTAGGACATACCCCTTAGCTCCGGGACTAGTCTTGTTGCAAACCTTTGCACTTTCTCTAGCTTCTTTACGTGCTTGGATAAATGTGGGTTCCAAACTAATGCTGCATACTCCAGTATGGGCCTAACGTACACAGTGTACAGGGTCCTGAACGATTCTTTATTAAGATGTCGGAATGCTGTTCTTAGGTTTGCTAGGCCTCCCGTATGCTGCAACAGTTATTTGGTTGATGTGCGCCTCAGGAGATGTGCCTGGTGTTATACTCACCACAAGATCTTTTTCCTTGATTGAGGTTTGTAGTCTCTGGCCCCCTAGACTGTACCCCGTCTGCGGTCTTCTTTGCCCTTCCCAATCTTCATGACTTTGCACTTGGTTGGGTTGAACTCCAGGAGCCAATTGCTGACCAGGCTTGCAGCCTGTCCAGATCCCTTTGTAGTTCTGCCTGGTCCTCTTCCGATTGAATTCTTCTCATCAACTTCACATCATCTGCAAACAGGGACACTTCGGAGTCTATTCCTTCCGTCATGTCGTTCACAAACACCAGAAACAGCACCGGTCCTAGGACTGACCCCTGTGGAACCCCACTCGTCACCGGCGCCCACTCTGACACCTCGCCACGGACCATGACTCGCTGCTGTCTTCCTGACAGGTATTCCCTGATCCATTGTAGTGCCTTCCCTGTTATCCCTGCCTGGTCCTTCAGCTTCTGCACTAATCTCTTGTGTGGGACTGTGTCAAACGCCTTCTTACAGTCCAAGAATATGTGTGTGTGTGTGTGTGTGTGTGTGTGTGTGCGTGTGTGTGTGTGTGTGCGTGTGTGAGTGTGTGAGTGAGTGTGTGTGTGTGTGTGTGTGTTTGTGTGTGTGTGTGTGTGTGTGTGTGTTAAGGCTTCATAATACGAAACTGTGCTGATGATGAGACTATAATGATGCAATAAGGAGAAAAATCATGAGTGGGATGAAAATAACGAACATTCACAAACTCACACTAACAGCACCTTTCAAGGCAGGTCAAATTGCTGACCTAGAAAATGTACAGAGAACCTTCACGGCACACATTACTGCGATAAAACACCTCAGTTACTGGGAACGCTTGAAGTTCCTCAACCTGTTCTCTCTAAAACGGAGACGGGAGAGATACATGATCATATACACTTGAAAATTCCTAGAGGAATTAGTACCAAACTTGCACACGAAAATCACTCCCTATGAAAGCAAAAGACTCGGCAGACGATGCAACATTCCCCCTAATGAAAGCAAGTACGGCACTAGCACGATAAGAGACAACACAATAAGTGTCAGGGGCCCAAGACTGTTCAACTGCCTCCCAGCATACATAAAGGGGTTTACCAATAGACCCTTGGCTGTCTTCAAGCAGGCAATGGACAGGCTCCTAAAGTCAGTACTTGACCAGCCGGGCTGTGGTTCGTACGTCAGATTGCGTGCGGCCAACAGTAACAGCCTGGTTGATCAGGCCCTGATCCACCATGAGGCCTGGTCACAGACCGGGCCGCGGGGTCGTTGACCCCCGGAACTCTCTTCACGTATTCTCCAGGTATACATTCATATACAAAAGAAAAATACACATAGTCATACGCACAGACAAACAAATTAGCACATACACACACACACTTATATACACAGACACACAAAAAGATATACCCATAAAATACACACCATCAGGCATATACAGACATATTCATAATCAGACATATTCATACCATGCACAGGTAAACATACAATTTAAAAAAAATGAATAAGAGTTGTAAAACATTATCGAGAGGAATAAGATCATAAAATAGTATGAAGAGAACACAGAGAACAAGAGAGTAAAATGAGAGTTAAGAGAGGTGATGCTGACGTTATTCCCAAACCTCCATACCCTGGCTTTCTTTTTTCTCTCTCTCTCTTCTCTCTCTCTATCTTCATCTCATCTCTACTCCTCTCTCTTCCTTGAGGGACTGTATTATATATATATATATATATATATATATATATATATATATATATATATATATATATATATATATATATATATATATATATATATATATATATATATATATATATATATATATATATATATATATATATATTCGCGAACAAGAGATACAAGATGTAAAATAACCACGGAGGGGTTGAATGATAACTCTTGGACTTTTGTGTTGTAATCAACACATCTTCAAAAGCTTACAATATTGCAGATATGAGTAGGAAATGCAGGCAGATTCGTTCAAGGGAACAACTCCAACTAAGATAACTCAACCTAGTTCAGTAAATTTTGTTTGTCTACACAAAGCATCTTAAACGCCTCTCTTAATGTATCTTCATGTTGTTATGCAAGTTTCACGGCAATGTTTCGGTCATGTGATCTCTCTTTAAATAGCAGAAATAAGTGATCCACATACCAATGATAATGTGAGTTTAAAAGAGAATGTGACTTTGTAAATGGTCCAAGTCGGGCCGAAACGTCGTCGTAAGCTCCTCTCTTTTATATGTGTGGGTTGTGTGTGTATTGTTCCAGTCACGGTATTGTGCCTTTTTTTGTTATTTAGTGAACAATAATATAACCATTATCATAATAATAACATATAAAGTCATTTTTAAAAATCGGACCGAAGGGGAAATCCACAGCAACGTCATTTATACTCGAGTACAATTTATTATTAGTAGTAAAAACTAAATCTGTCCTTAAAATTTTCATTAGTTAAATATACTTTTTCTGTTTACTGTCAAATTGTTTACGTTTTTTCTGTTAATTTATGGAACAACAGGAAATATTAATTCTGCAAATATATTTGCTGTTCTTATTGACTTTCAGTATCTTAATAACCCTTCAGCAAGTTTTCATTTACCTCCATCCATTTTTTCGGGTCTTCCGGCCCCGTTCTTTTTATTTATCTCTTTCTTCCTTATCTTCTATATTCATGTCGTTTAGTCAAATCTTCTGTATTTATATCTTTCTGCTTTGTCATCTTTACTCCCGTCTTTCTCTCCCTTCTTTATTTCCAACCTTCGACTCCGTCCTCTTCATTTCTTTCTGTCCCGTCATATTTACTGCCGTTTTTCTGCACTGTTTCCTTTATTCCCGTCTTTATTACCCCTTCTATGCTCTCATTCTCGAGCATTTCCAATTACTTTTCCACTTTCTCTTAAGCAATTTCTTATTCTTCCTCTTTCTCATCAGCACATTCTCCCTGCTTTCTCTTTTTTGCCTTCTCCCTCTCTTTCTCTCTTTCTCTCTCTCTCTCTCTCTCTCTCTCTCTCTCTCTCTCTCTCTCTCTCTCTCTCTCTCTCTCTCTCTCTCACATTCCTCCCTCTCCACTGCTCTCTTCGCCATTCCACTTTTCCCTCTGCCCAACGTGTCAACCCCATCCTAGGCCCTCTCTCCCACCCTCCCACCTCTTCTCTCCATCCCCCCTCCACCTCTTCCACCTCCCCCTCAAACCCTCCCCCCCTCCGTCCCTCCTGCTCAGCTGATCAATAACACTACCACCACAGAAACAATGGTCCTATTTGTTGCTCCATGGTAACCCTCTACACTCTCTGCCCCCTCTGTTTCACTCTCCCTCTCTCTCTCTCTCTTTCTCTCTCTCTCTCTCTCTCTCTCTCTCTCTCTCTCTCTCTCTCTCTCTCTCTCTCTCTCTCTCTCTCTCTTTATCTCTCTCTTTCTCTCTCTCTCTCTCTCCCTGCTTTCATATACTCCTATGTACTCTCTCCAAGACTTAATGTTCAGTATATTCTCTCTTAACTCTTCCATAATTTCCGTTCATGAGAGGCTGTCTCGATGCCGGTTAAAGGCTCCTTCTCCAAGGAATTGGAGCCGACCTTCTTTTTCTTGGAATAAGGCCTAATATCGTTCATTCCACAAGCGCTGAACGACCTTTACAGGTTTATCGCTTACCCATGAATCCTAATTCTTACTTCAGCAGACCTGTCTTCCACTTCCAGCATCCACATCCCGTTCCTCTCCTCGGGCTGGTGATATACCTGTTATGTATCTTTCATATAACTATGGTCTACTTTTTTGTATACCTGTGAGCTGGAGTAACTATGACAGATATATACCTGATATACCAGTGACCAGCTTCCAGGATTTTTCTTCTTAACCTGTCCTGCCTTTGTCCATGTTTCCTGGAAACTACTTATTATTCTTTTTCTTTCATCATTCATATTCTTTTACTTTATTCTAATATATATATATATATATGTGTGTGTGTGTGTGTGTGTGTGTGTGTGTGTGTGTGTGTGTGTGTGTGTGTGTGTGTGTACTCACCTAATTGTACTCACCTAATTGTGGTTGCAGGGGTCGAGACTCAGCTCCTGGCCCCGCCTCTTCGCTGTCTGCTACTGGGTCTCTGCTCTCCCTGCTCCATGAGCTTTATCATACCTTGTCTTAAAACTATGTATGGTTCCTGCCTCCACTATATCTTTCTCTAGTCCATTCCACTTCCTGACTACTCTGTGGCTGAAGAAATGTTTCCTGACATCCCTTTGACTCATCTGAGTCTTCAGCTTCCAGTTGTGTCCCCTTGTTTCTGTGTTCCCTCTCTGAAACAACCTGTCACTATCTACCTTGTCAATTCCCGCAGTATTTTGTATGTCGTTATCATGTCTCCTCTGACCCTTCTTTCCTCCAGTGTTGTTAGTCCTATTTCCCTCAACCTTTCTTCATAAGACAGACCCCTGAGTTGTGGAACTAACCTTGTCGCAAACCTTTGTACTTTCTCTAGTTTCTTGACGTGCTTGACCAGGTGTGGGTTCCAGACTGGTGCTGCATACTCTAGTATGGGCCTGACGTATACGGTATACAGTGTCTTGAACGATTCCTTGTTAAGGTAACGGAACGCTAATCTTAGGTTTGCCAGTCGCCCATATGCTGCCGCGGTTATCTGGTTGATGTGTGCTTCCGGAGACGTGCTTGGTGTTATACTCACCCCAAGGTCTTTCTCCTTTGATGAGGTTTGTAGCCTTTGTCCACCTAGCCTGTACTCTGTCAGCGGTCTTCTTTGCCCTTCTCCGATCTTCATGACTTTGCATTTGGTGGGGTTAAATTCGAGAAGCCAGTTGCTAGACCAGATGTCAAGCTTGTCCAGGTCACTTTGAAGTCCTGCTTGGTCTTCATCCGATGTGATTCTCCTCATTAATTTCACATCATCTGCGAAAAGAGACACTTCTGAGTCTATCCCATCCGTCATGTCATTCACATATAGCAAGAATAGCACTGGTCCTAGGACTGACCCCTGCGGTACACCACTCGTCACAGGCGCCCACTGTGATACCTCATCACGCACCATGACCCGTTGTTGCCTCCTGTGAGGTATTCCCTGATCCATTCCAGTGCCCTTCCTGTTATACACGCTTGGTCTTCCATCTTTTTACTAATCTCATGTGAGGAACTGTGTCAAAGGCCTTCCTGCAGTCCAAGAAAATGCAGTCAACCCACCCTTCTCTCTCTTGCCTTACCTCTGTTACTTTATCATAGAACTCCAGGAGGTTTGTTACACAGGATTTGCCTTCCCTGAAACCGTGCTGTCTGGCGTTGATTAACCTGTTCTGCTCCAGATGCTCCACCATTCTTTTTCTGATGATTTTCTCCAAGACTTTGCACACTATACACGTAAGTGACACCGGTCTGTAGTTTAGTGCCTCTTTTCTGTCTCCTTTTTTAAAGATGGGGACTACGTTGGCCTTTTTCCATATCTCAGGTAGCTGCCCAGTTTCAAGGGATGTGTTGAAAATTTTGGTAAGTGGCACACTCAGAACCTCAGCTCCTTCCCGAAGGACCCATGGTGAGATGTGATGGTGTGTGTGTGTGTGTGTGTGTGTGTGTGTGTGTGTGTGTGTGTGTGTGTGTGTGTGTGTGTTTATCATTTTGTCCTAGGCACATGTTGATTAGACACTAGTCCTGTTGTATATATGTGTGTGTGTGTGTAACGAAATACTTCGAAATTTTTCGGCCCCGCCGGGAATTGAACCCGGGCCCTCCGTGCGTGAAGCAAGAGCGCTAGCCACCATGCCATCGGGGCGTGTGTGTGTGTGTGTGTGTGTGTGTGTGTGTGTGTGTGTGTGTGTGTGTGTGTGTGTGTATACAAAACAACCACTGTGAAAAATAGTGAAATTCCAAACGATTTCGTGACTTCTCACATTATCATTGAACACAATCTTAAACAACAATGCTATACAAAATCACAGGATTGCTCAGTATGCCAGGTGGGTTGATGGTGACGCTCGACCAGTGTCTACGCACCAAAACTTCATACCACGTCAGCTGTGAATGGTTATATAAAGCGTTTAGGTGTTAGTGTACCATACAGTGACAAACACACAAGATTAGGAGATAACATAAGAAGAGGTTAAAGGGTATTAGTAGAAATTAGAAATTTAGATCATAGAAACATGACCTGTTATAAACGACTAGAAAATGCTTGGGGCAAGCTATTATATCTTATAATTTCATACTTGACATCTCAGAAACCCTCCTACCCCATATGGGGAGTAGGGGGGTGGTGGTAGTGTGGGGTTGGCACCGACCACTGACCACACTCTAAGGGTAACCGTGGACAATGACACATCCGCACTACGCTACTCTGAGAACTCTCTCCCTGCTTTAGTTGCTCTCTTGCAACATTGCATAGCTCCTGATGACACACTGAGAAGTGTGAAAGTACTTCAGCTAAAGATTTCCACCCCCGTGGGTTGTCTTGCATATATATATATATTTTTTTTTTTTCAACAAGTCGGCCGTCTCCCACCGAGGCAGGGTGACCCAAAAAGAAAGAAAATCCCCAAAAAGAAAATACTTTCATCATCATTCAACACTTTCACCACACTCATACATAATCACTGTCTTTGCAGAGGAGCTCAGATACGACAGCTGACAAAAGTCCCTCCCAGCTGTCACTATCTCAGACCCCTCCTTTAAAGTGCAGGCATTGTACTTCCCATTTCCAGGACTTAAGTCCAATTAAATCAATTAACTGGTTTCCCTGAATCCCTTCACAAAATGTTACCCTGCTCACACTCCAACAGATCGTCATGTCCCAAAAACCATTCGTCTCCATTCACTCCTATCTAACACGCTCACACATGCTTGCTGGAAGTCCAAGCCCCTCGCCCACAAAACCTCCTTTACCCCTTCCCTCCAATCTTTTCTAGGACGACCCCTACCCCGCCTTCCTTCCCCTACAGATTTATACGCTCTCCAAGTCATTCTACTTTGATCCATTCTCTCTAAATGACCAAACCACCTCAACAACCCCTCTTCAGCCCTCTGACAAATACTTTTAGTAACTCCACACCTTCTCCTAATTTCCACATTCCGAATTTTCTGCATAATATTTACACCACACATTGCCCTTAGACAGGACATCTCCACTGCCTCCAGCCTCCTCCTCGCTGCAGCATTTGCAACCCATGCTTCACACCCATATAAGAGTGTTGGTACCACTATACTTTCGTACATTCCCTTCTTTGCCTCCATGGATAACGTTTTTGTCTCCACAGATACCTCAATGCACCACTCACCTTTTTCCTTCATCAATTCTATGGTTAACCTCATCCTTCATAAACCCATCCGCTGACACGTCAACTCCCAAATATCTGAAAACATTTACTTCTTCCATAATCCCTCTCTCCAATGTGATATCCAATTTTTCTTTATTTAAATCGTTTTATACCCTCATCACCTTACTCTTATCTATGTTCACTTTTAACTTTCTACCTTTACACACTCTCCCAAACTCGTCCACTAACCTTTGCAACTTTTCTTTAGAATCTCCCATAAGCACAGTATCATCAGCAAAAAGTAACTGTGTCAACTCCCATTTTGCATTTAATTCTCCATAATTTAATCCCACCCCTCTCCCCAACACCCTAGCATTTACTTCTTTTACAACCCCATCTATAAATATATTAAACAACCATGGTGACATTACACATCCCTGTCTAAGACCTACTTTTACCGGGAAGTAATCTCCCTCTCTCCTACACACCCTAACCTGAGCCTCACTATCCTCATAAAAACTCTTTACAGCCTTCAGTAACTTACTACCTATTCCATACACTTGCAACATTTGCCACATTGCTCCCCTATCCACTCTATCATATGCCTTTTCTAAATCCATAAATGCAATAAAAACTTATCTACCTTTATCTAAGTACTGTTCACATATATGCTTCACTGTAAACACTTGATCTACACATCCCCTACCCACTCTAAAGCCTCCTTGCTCATCTGCAATCCTACTCTCTGTCTTACCTCTAATTCTTTCAATAATAACCCTGCCATACACTTTACCTGGTATACTCAGTAAACTTATTCCCCTATAATTTTTACACTCTCTTTTATCCCCTTCCCTTTATTTAAATGAACTATACATGCTCTCTGCCAATCCCTAGGTACCTTCCCCTCTTTCATACATTTATTAAACAAAAATACCAACCACTCCAGCACTATATCCCCCCCTGCTTTTAACATTTCTGTCATGATTCCGTCAATTCCAGCTGCTTTACCCCCTTTCATTCTACGTAATGCCTCACGCACCTCCCCCACACTCACATCCTGCTCTTCTTCACTCCTAAACGATCTTGTACCTCCCTGGCCAGTACATGAAATTACCGCCTCCCTTTTTTCATCGACATTTAAAAGTTCCTCAAAATATTCCCGCCATCTACCCAATACCTCCAGCTCCCCATCTACTAACTCCCCTACTCTGTTTTTAACTGACAAATCCATATATATATATATATATATATATATATATATATATATATATATATATATATATATATATATATATATATATATATATATATATGCAATGAAAAGCAGGGGTGCCACTAGCACGTTGAGAGACAACATAATAAGTGTCAGGGGCCCAAGACTGTTCAACTGCCTCCCAGCATACATAAGGGGGATTACCAATAGACCTCTGGCTGTCTTCAAGCAGGCACTGGACAGGCACCTAAAGTCGGTGTCTGGTCGGTGCCTAACCAGCCAAGCTGTGGTTCGTACGTTGGACTGCGTGCGGCCAGCAGTAACAACCTGGTTGATCAGGCTCTGATCCAACATGAGGCCTGGTCACAGACCGGGCCGCAGGGGCGTTGACCCCTGGAACTCTCTCCAGGTAAACTCCAGGTAATATATATATATATATATATATATATATATATATATATATATATATATATATATATCATCAAACCGGCCATATCCCACAGAGGCAGGGTGACATAAGAAGAAAAGCGGAAGTTTTTCTTTTTAACTTTAGTAATGTATACAGGAGAAGAGGTTACTAGCCCCTTGCTCCCAGCAGTTTAGTCGCCTCTTTCGACACGCATGGCTTACGGAAGAAAAATTCTTTTCCACTTACTCATGGAGGTAAGAGGAAACAAACCAGAACAAGAACTAGAAAGAAAATAGAAGTAAGCCCAAATGGGTGTGTGCATATATATATGCTTGTACATAAATGTGTAGTGTGACCTAAGTGTAAGTAGAAGTAGCAAGATGTACCTGAAATCTTGCATGTTTATGAGACAGAAAAAAGACACCAGCAATCCTACCATCATGTAAAACAATTACAGGCTTTCGTTTTACACTCACTTGGCAGGACGGTAGTACCTCCCTGGGTGGTTGCTGTCTACCAACCTACTACCTAGGATATATATATATATATATATATATATATATATATATATATATATATATATATATATATATATATATATATATATATATATATATATATATATATTATTTATTTATTTATTAACATATCGGCCGTTTACCACCAAGGCAGGGTGACCCGAAAAAACAAAATTCACCATCACTCATTCCATCACTGTCTTGCCAGAGGCTCGCTTACTCTATAGTTATAAAACTATAACATTAACACTCTTCAGAGTGCAGACACTTTATTTCCCATCTCCAGGACTCAAGTCCGGCCTGCCGGTTTCCGTGAATCCCTTCATAAATATCACCCTGCTCACACTCCAACAGCACGTCGAATCATAAAAACCATTCGTCTACACTCGCTCCTACCTTACACGCTCGCTTGCTGGATGTCCCAGCCCTTCACGCATAAAACCTCCTTTATCCTCCCTCCCTCCAACGTTTCCTAGGCTGACCCTTACCCCATCTTTCTTCCACTACATATTTATAAGCTCTCCAAGTCATTCTATTTCATTTCGTTCTCTCTAAATGTCCAAACCACCGCAACAACCCCTCCTCAACCTTCTAATCTCTAAGCTACGGATTCTCATCATTATATTCACACCGCACATTGCTCTCAGACACGACATCTCCAATGCTTCCAGCTTTCTCCTTGTTGCAACATTCACCACTTATGCTTCACACCCATATAAGAGCATTGTTATATCTATACTCTCATGCATTTCCCTCTTTGCTTCCACAGATATCGTTCTTTGTCTCCACAGATTCCTCAGTGCACCACTCACCCTTTTCCCCTTCATCAGTTCTATGATTCACCTCGTCTTTCATAGACCCCATCTTCTGACAGGTCCACTCCCAGATATCAAAATGCATTCACTTCCTCCATGTTCCCTCCCTCTAATCTTATATCCAGTCTTTTATTACCTTCTTTTTTTGTTATACTCATCCCCTTACTCTTTCCTCCATTCACTTTTAATTTCCTTCTTTTACATACCGTAAAAGTTAGTTATCCAACCTTTGCAATTCTCTTCAGAATCTCCCAAAAGCACAGCATTATCAGCAAAAAGCAACTGTAACAACTCCCTCGTTGTGTTAGATTCTTAATCTTTTAATCCCACACCTCTTGCCAACACCTGTACACTTTTAATTTTCTTTCTTTTACATATCCTCCCACATTCGTCCACCAACCTTTGCAACTTCTCTTTAGAATCTCCGAAAACACAATGTCATCAGCAAAAAGCATTTGTGACAACTCCCACACCTCTTGCCAACACCCGAGCATTCATTTCTCTTACAACCCATCTATAAATATATTGAACAATCATGGTGACATCAACCATCCCTGTCTAAAGTCTACTTACACTATCCTCATAAAACTCTTACCACCTATTCCAAACATATGCAACATTTGCCACATTATCCCCCCATTCACCCTATCGTACGCCTTTCCCAAATCCATAACTGCAACAAAAACCTTTTTACCCATATCTAAATACTGTTCACTTATATGTTTCACTGTGTTATATATATATATATATATATATATATATATATATATATATATATATATATATATATATATATATATATATATATATATATATATATATATATATATATATATATATATATATATATATATATATATATATATATATATATATATATATATATATATATATATATATATATATATATATATATATACATACTGTGACTCCTGGGGTAAAATTAATTCATTGACTTACCTAATATGTTTATTACGCATAATTGCATGGGCCTTGATAATTTATTGAAAGTTAAATAACAGCTTTATCGGATGATGCACTTTTAATGGAGACATTTAGTAAACTAATTAAAAGTCTACCTATGTATTTATGTATAAATCTAAAGGAAAATTTATTACCATTATTCATGCTCTTCAAAAAATTTCTTTCAAGGTTGAAGGTAAGACAACTACAGCAGTTAATAAAAGCTTGAATAATGTCAAGGTCAAATTGTTTTTAGACTTAATGGTTACAGACTAAGAAAGATTAGTTACAAGGAAAAGCCTTTTTTTTTCTTACTGTAGTCCCTTCAAAGTGAGGTGTGTCTTGATACTGGTAAAGAGCTTTTGATCTGAGGAACTGGAATTGTCCTCTCCTTCCTTAGATTATGCCATTTATGTCACATCGCCCAGCAATTGTATGAACGTTGTGGGTTTAGCGCTTCCCCACCAATTAAAAAATATTCCAGACCGAGGTGCTGAACGTACCACCAGTCTTTTAAATGAGTGATAATTGAACGTGTCTAAAAGAGGGGAATTTATTTGTCATCATTTGAGTTGATGTGAATTTTATAATATTAAAGCTCACGAAATCGTGATAATGCGATGACGGCTTTGAGGGGACTTGAACTAGAGTTCGTCACAGCCAAGCTGGCTGGAGATTCATCTGTAAAAAATAAAATCTTGCATTCGTGATCAGAGTGGGGCCTATTCTAACCTCCCTATAGTGTTTAAATATACCTTGTTGGATGAATCTTATTGTAGCCAGCTGGCCCAGTGGCTTACGCACTGGGCCAGCTGGAGTCTTACGACTCACATGCCATGAATTCTAACCTCATCCCTACCGTGGTTTATGTTATTAGGTTAAGAACCGAAGAATTTCACTAACAAAGTGATCAGTTCAAGACTATTAACACGTGAGGAAAATATCCTCAACATATCTCTTGTATAAGGAAGATCCAAAAATGAGTCGACAGTATTCATTTCACATCATTGCGTATAATGCAACAAACGTAGTCACAAGAGTTAGTCTAGATAGTTGTACATGCTCAAGTATTTTGAATAAATGGCTTAGAAAGCCGACAAGTTAGAGTAATCTATAGGCGTAACCTATTTCCACTAGTGACTTTTTTTCCACTGGTGACGCCGCCTACCAATGCCTGCAATATATAAGCCCCTTCTCCCCGCATATGGGGTACTTTTATCAAGACTGATGGACTGAACATGTCGTGTCCAGCCTGAGGGACTGATTACCTCAAACTCCTCCTCATCTTCCACCATTCTTCTCTATATTGAATTGAAGCCCCAGGCTGGCGAAACGTTTTCAAAATTAAGACACCCAGGTGATGCATAAATGTCTTTCTCATTATGTACAAGTAGATACCTACACACTGAGAACACATGCGCGCACTCATTGAAGAAAACGTTCCGCCGCTTGTGGCTACATCAGTCCTAATGATTGATAGAGGATTTATTGATAGGTCGTCTTTAATAAGTGTCTTGATTGTGTATGTGTGTCTTATTACTACCGGTCTCAGGGTTCTCATTGCTAATTAAATCGTACTATGAAAAAAAGAAACCACTTGGTCAAAGAACTGAAAAACGAGCAAGAGATCTGTAAATTTTGGCCTCAGTCAGAGATCATTTTCTTCAGAGGGGTTCTGATGGAAGAAGAGATATACAAATTGCTTTTTCTACTACATTTTAATTTCTGTCCAGGATGTTTCTCATTTTTCATCAATGAGTGTTAATGATATTTTATTCTTGTTTTATGTGTTCACCGTGCACCCGTGACAAACCTGTTAAATTCTCGAGGGTTATTTTGCCCTGGTAGTCAGCCCTGAGAACAGGCTTCCCTTGACCACCTGGTCACATCAGTGTAATATTAATTCACCACCTCCCCAGCAAGCCTAATCATCATGTACTGACATTCTGAATACCAAGTGTTGACTAAACCCTTATCATACTCTCATTACGAGATTTCTCTCCCTCCCTTATCACCTAAAAGTGCCTCACCCTGTATTTTCAATATCCTGACAGACACCTCCATGTATAGGCGATACTGGGTGCCTAACACGGTATATACATCCTAACAATCTTGAAACGACAAGAGCTAGTTAGTATCTTTACTTTATCTTAGACCCATAATTCTTCCATTAAGGATAAACATATGTGAGAGAAGCAGAAGATTATTAGCTTGTCGCTTATTATACAGACTTATATCGCATTTCACAATCCTTCATTAGGGAAGGAACAGTATGTAAGGTCAGACACTATTGATGAATACAGCAAATAAGGTAATTATAAGGTTTCCATGGCAAGAAACTATCTGAGCTGCTGAGGATTTGAGCATCAGTATCTGAGTGAGTTCTATAATCTCTGCGTCCCCTCCTTCCCCCTCACTCCTCTGTATCTTGTGCCTAGGCCGATGGAAATACACCTTCCATACCTCGCTCCATTCTGTGTGAGTCTGAATGGCCCTAGCAGCCTAAGTAACGGCATCCACGTATATTCCCTCCATGCCAGGCGCCCAGAACCGACAACCGAACCAGAGTTAACTGCTCCGGGAATCCTTTGTTAGAACGCGAGGAGAGTTAACAGTAACTACTGACGTTGGAGCAATAAAAAAATAGAATAAAAATAGTATTCCACACCACACGAGGCTGTTGCTGCTAGCGGCCCGCAGGCCCACGTATCCGTCACAAGAGGAAATAGAAAACAGTGGTCCAGTTTCGGTTAGGTTAGGTAAGATTTGTCAGGAAACAAGACAAGTGTTTCCTGACGCGGGTGTCAGTCATATAATGACCCGCCTCTGGGGCTTTTTGCCATCTGACCGAGGCTTACCGGTCAACCCCTTTAAAAATTATGGTTGTGAATATAACCATTTTATATTCCAGTTTCTTCATGGAAAATGTCCACTTTGGTATGGGTAATATTAGGGCTATGTATCCTCATTTCTTTTTGCATCTTCTTGCTGTGTCTCTCTCTGCCACTACGTTCATTATGTTTCTTTTTCTTCTGACATTATTTTGTTAAAATCATTTCCATTTCCTCCTCTTACTAACGAGGTATTTGCAATTTCCTGTTTTATTTGCTGTTTATTAATGTTAATTATGTTTTGAGTATCTGACTTCGTTCCATTGAGTTTCCTTTATTTCGTTGACGTGACACAGAAAAATTTGGAGTAATGTGTTTAATTACGCCTCCACCTCTCTCTCTCTCTCTCTCTCTCTCTCTCTCTCTCTCTCTCTCTCTCTCTCTCTCTCTCTCTCTCTCTCTCTCTCTCTCTCTCTCTCTCTCTCTCTCTCTCTCTCTCTCTCTCTCTCTCTCTCTCTTCTCTCTCTCTCTCTCCTCTCTCTCCTCTCTCTCTCTTTTCTCTCTTCCATCTTCTCTCTCTCTCTCTCTCTCTTTCTTCTCATTCCCTATTCGCTTCTCTTCTCTCTCTCTCTCTCTCCTCTCCATTTTAATGTCGTGATTAGAGGTCAAGGTCATGAGCAGAGGTCATGGTCGTATGAAAATAAATGTTAAACAATGTTTTTTATTTCTTTCAGGTACGAAAC
This sequence comes from Cherax destructor, assembly GCA_009830355.1. Classification (NCBI taxonomy): domain Eukaryota; kingdom Metazoa; phylum Arthropoda; class Malacostraca; order Decapoda; family Parastacidae; genus Cherax; species Cherax destructor. Next base: position 35,484 of record WNWK01006204.1, on the reverse strand, counting down.
GTGTAAAAGAAGAGAGCAAGGATGCTGATGAAGAAGGTAAGAGAGAGAGGAGAGAGAGAGAGAGAGAGAGAGAGAGAGAGAGAGAGAGAGAGAGAGAGAGAGAGAGAGAAAGGGGGAGGGAATAATTAAAGGTGGGAGCAAGTACATGGGAGAGGCAGATGGTACAAGACCTTACGGTCTGTGTCAAGGTTGTCTGATAAAAATAACTCAAGTTAACTGATCTCTACATCTGAAGAGAGAGTTGACCTTAGGATAGCATAGGAGAAGTTGCTCGTCACACTCTGCCGTCACATCCTAACTACCCTTTCTGTTGCAACTTCCACCTTGACAGCAACTACTGCCTTTGTTGAAACTACCACCTTTACAATTTGCAACATGACTACTTCCATGTCTCGTGTTTCAATATTTCTTGTTTTTTTTAACATTTAACATGTTTATTAAGTGTTTCTGCTTCTGGTGCAACAAAGACTTCAAAGACGGGTAATATTGATGTTTTTGCAATAACTGAGACATGGTTTAATATGAAAAATCGGGACATGCCTGCCGAATGTCACATTCAGGGTTTTAAATTGTTCCAAGTAGACAGAAGTATCGGGAAGGGGGGTGGGGTGGCACTCTATGTCCGTGATCATTTAAATTGTTGCATAAAAACGGGTATAAAATCTGAAATAACACATACAGAGTCTGTCTGGATAGAATTTTCAGAAGGGTGTGAAAAATTGATTTTAGGCGTGATTTACCGTCCTCCAAACTTAGATAGGGAACAAGGAGACTACTTTGGGAGGAAATTGTTAAGGCCACAAGGCAAGATAATGTAGTAATTCTAGGGGACTTTAACTTTAGTCAGATTAATTGGAATTTCTTGACAGGGAATTTAGAATCTAACGACTTTTTAGAAGTAGTTCAGGATTGCTTTTTGAAGCAATTTGTGACAGAACCTACAAGGGGAAATAACCTACTTGACTTGGTTCTGGCTAGCAAGGAAACCCTTGTTAATAATTTAGAAATTACAGAGGAACTCGGCTCAAGCGACCACAAGTCAATTACCTTTAGCATTGAATGGATGTATGATAGTAGGGATAATTAAGTAACGGTCCCAGATTTTCGATTAGCAGATTATAATGGTCTTAGAGAACACTTATCAACTGTGAACTGGGGTGACGAAGAGAGGTATCAATATGACAGTTTTCTTAACACTATACAGGCTGCCCAAAGAACATTTATCCCGAAAGGCGTAGAATTAGGGGGGATATGATTGAGGTATATAAATGGAAAACAGGAATAAATAAAGGGGATGTAAATAGCGTGCTAAAAATATCTTGTATTGACAGGACTCGAAGCAATGGCTTTAAGTTGGATAAATTCAGATTCAGAAGGGATATAGGAAAGCATTGGTTTGGTAATAGAGTTGTCGATGAGTGGAACAAACTCCCGAGTACAGTTATAGAGGCTAAAACGTTGTGTAGTTTTAAAAATAGGCTAGATAAATATATGAGTGGGTGCGGGTGGGTGTGAGTTGGACCTGACTAGTTTGTGCTACTAGGTCAGATGCCGTGCTCCTTCCTTAAGTGAATGTAACCTGACCTGGCTGGGTCAGGGCATTGGCTTAAGCCGGCGGGAGACTTGGACTTGCCTCGCATGGGCCAGTAGGCCTGCTGCAGTGTTCCTTCTTTCTTATGTTCTTATGTTCTTAAAGAAATTAGATCAAGTAGAAATGACCCAAAATGGATGAATAATAGGCTCAAATATCTTTTAGGGCAGAAGAAAGGAATTTATAGGCGCATTAAAAGAGGTGAGGGTCATCTTATAAATCAGTATACTGACATTAAGAGGGACGTTAAAAAGGGGATAAGAAAAGCTAAACGGGACTATGAAATTAAAGTTGCTAGGGATTCAAAAACTAACCCAAAAAGTTTTTTCCAGGTTTATAGAACAAAAGTTAGGGATAAGATAGGTCCCCTTAAAAATAACTCTGGGCATCTTACTGACAAGGAGAATGATATGTGCTCTATTTTTAATAATTATTTTCTCTCGGTTTTCACACAGGAAGACACTAATAGTATCCCAGAAATTAATTTTTACAGAGGCCCAGAAGAAGATAAATTATGTAATATCACAGTCACTAGCGAAATGGTCATGAAACAACTAGACCGATTGAAACAAAATAAATCGCCGGGTCCTGATGAGCTTTTTGCAAGGGTTCTTAAGGAATGCAAAATGGAACTCTGTGAACCATTATCTAACATTTTTAATTTATCTCTTCAAACAGGTGTAGTGTCTGATATGTGGAAGATGGCTAATGTAATTCCTATTTTTAAAGCAGGGGACAAGTCACTACCGTCAAATTACCGCCCAATAAGCCTTACCTCAATTGTAGGCAAATTACTAGAGTCAATTATAGCTGATATTATTAGAAGCCATCTAGATAACCATAAATTGATTAATGAGACTCAGCATGGATTCACGAGGGGCCGTTCCTGCCTATCTAATTTATTAACCTTCTTCAGTAAAGCTTTTGAGGCTGTTGATCATGATAAAGAATTCGATATTGTTTATTTAGACTTTAGTAAGGCTTTTGATAGAGTACCGCACCAGAGACTGTTAAAGAAAGTGTCAGCTCATGGCTTTGGGGGGAAAAGTGTTGTCATGGATCGAGTCATGGCTCACCAATAGGAAGCAGAGAGTGTGCATAAATGGGGTTAAATCTGAATGGGGACTTGTAACAAGTGGTGTTCCACAGGGATCAGTCTTAGGCCCGTTGTTATTTATAATATATATCAATGACCTTGACGAGGGAATTACTAGTGATATGAGCAAATTCGCCGACGACACGAAGATAGGTAGGATAATTGATTCAAACATTGATGTCATAGAACTTCAGGAAGATTTAGACAAACTTAATTCGTGGTCAGAAAAGTGGCAGATGCAGTTCAATGTAGATAAATGCAAGGTTCTGAAGCTCGGGAATGTCCATAACCCAAGCACTTATAAGTTAAATAACGTAGAACTTAGCCATACAGATTGCGAGAAGGACTTGGGGGTGATGGTAAGCAGCAACCTTAAACCAAGACAGCAATGCCTAAGCGTACGTAATAAGGCAAATAGATTACTGGGATTTATATCAAGAAGTGTTAGCAACAGAAGTCCTGAGGTTATATTACAGCTTTATACATCATTAGTAAGGCCTCACCTAGATTACGCAGCTCAGTTCTGGTCTCCATATTACAGAATGGACATAAATTCGTTAGAAAACATTCAGCGTAGAATGACTAAATTAATACATAGCATTAGAAATCTTCCTTACGAAGAAAGATTGAAGACCCTTAAATTACATTCACTTTTAAGACGTAGAATGAGGGGAGACATGATCGAGGTATACAAGTGGAAAATGGGTATTAATAAAGGAGATATAAATAAGGTCTTGAGGGTATCTCTCCAAGAGAGAACCCGCAATAATGGATTCAAGTTGGATAAGTTTAGATTTCGAAAGGATATAGGAAAGTATTGGTTTGGAAATAGGGTAGTTGATGAGTGGAACAGTCTGCCTAGTAGGGTTATTGAAGCTAGGACCTTGGGTAGTTTTAAATTTAGGTTGGACAATTTCATGAGTGAGAGAGGTTGGATTTGAGTGGGAATTGCACATGAGTAAATAAAATGATCAAAGCTTATTTCTTGGGTAGCATTGAAAATTAGGTTGAACAAATGTTCTGTTAGTGGGATGGAATGTGAAGGACCTGCCTAGTATGGGCCAACAGGCCTGCTGCAGTGTTCCTCCTTTCTTATGTTCTTATGTTCAAGGCCTGGGTATGTCTGAGTTGCGTTCGACTGAGAATACAGAGCTTAATCTGTGCTGAGTCCTGAGAAAGCTTTACTGCTAATCATTCTACTATCGCTATTAATAAAGGTCCTATCGTGCTCTCACTTTTTTTCTTATCATTGATATTTTATAAGAAGTGTTTAAAGTTAGCTTTAGTGTGGCAGCTCATGGCATTGGGGGAAAAGTGCTGTCATGGATCGAGTCATGGCTCACCAATAGGAAGCAGAGAGTGTGCATAAATGGGGTTAAATCCGAATGGGGACTTGTAACAAGTGGTGTTCCACAGGGATCAGTCTTAGGCCCATTGTTATTTATAATATATATCAATGACCTTGATGAGGGAATTACTAGTGATATGAGCAAATTCGCCGACGACACGAAGATAGGTAGGATAATTGATTCAAACATAGATGTCATAGAACTTCAGGAAGATTTAGACAAACTTAATTCGTGGTCAGAAAAGTGGCAGATGCAGTTCAATGTAGATAAATGCAAGGTTCTGAAGCTCGGGAGTGTCCATAACCCAAGCACTTATAAGTTAAATAACGTAGAACTTAGCCATACAGATTGCGAGAAGGACTTGGGGGTGATGGTAAGCAGCAACCTTAAACCAAGACAGCAATGCCTAAGCGTACGTAATAAGGCAAATAGATTACTGGGATTTATATCAAGAAGTGTTAGCAACAGAAGTCCAGAGGTTATATTACAGCTTTATACATCATTAGTAAGGCCTCACCTAGATTACGCAGCTCAGTTCTGGTCTCCATATTACAGAATGGACATAAATTCGTTAGAAAACATTCAGCGTAGAATGACTAAATTAATACATAGCATTAGAAATCTTCCTTACGAAGAAAGATTGAAGACCCTAAAATTACATTCACTTGTAAGACGTAGAATGAGGGAGACATGATCGAGGTATACAAGTGGAAAATGGGTATTAACAAAGGGGATATAAATAAGGTCTTGAGGATATCTCTCCAAGAGAGAACCCGCAATAATGGATTCAAGTTAGATAAGTTTAGATTTAGAAAGGATATAGGAAAGTATTGGTTTGGAAATAGGGTAGTTGATGAGTGGAACAGTCTGCCTAGTAGGGTTATTGAAGCTAGGACCTTGGGTAGTTTCAAATTTAGGTTGGATAAATTCATGAGTGAGAGGGGTTGGATTTGAGTGGGACTCGCGCATGAGTGGGTAGAATTGTCAAAGCTTATTTCTTGGGTAGCTTTGAAAATTGGGTTGAGCAAATATTCTGTTAGTGGGATGGATTGTGAAGGACCTGCCTAGTATGGGCCAACAGGCCTGCTGCAGTGTTCCTCCTTTCTTATGTTCTTATGTTCTTATTCCCCATTCATTCTTTCGTTTGCAATTACTGATTTTTTTTTATTTTTTGTTTTATTTGTGCAGCTGAATGTAGTTCGATTGATTATCTTCATTACAAATCAGTTTAAATTTCCGTGGTCAGAAGAAGAGTCAGCAGCTGTCACTACATTTTTAAGCTGACGTTCTCTTGTAAACTGTCCATGTCTACCATACTAATTCGTCTAGTATTTATTGGTCATCATTTGTTTTTTTAAATTAACATTACTGCTATTAAAATTATTCACAAATATTGCATCTTTATTAATAATTATTAATTTAATTTCGTCAGGGCAACTGGGTGTCAGTCTCTTGGCTGTGTTAAGGAGGGCAGTATACTCTCCCAGCCAAAAATTCATCTCAGTCGTTGTGGGGAGTTTCAACATACATAATTAATGGATGAAGAAAGCATGAAATTCATTGTTGATGAATAGGATTACTTCACTACCAGTTCTTTTGTGTCGGCTGGGTTTCTTAACGAAGATTTTATATATGGTCTTTAGTTCTGCAGTTTTTTAATCTATTCTAAATTTTGTTTTAATTGATATTAGCTGGGCTCTTTGAGCATGCATAGGAGGTTATTTGTTTTGAATGTACCACGGACACTCGTTGAAAGGTTTCTAATTTGTCCTGTTATTGATGAAATACAGTACCAAAAAGTTTATGGATATCATCAACTTCTAACTCATCCAACGGGGAAAAAAAAGTTGGATCCAGCTGGCTTTTCAGTAAAAATATTTTGCCTCACCTTTCAGTACCTGACTGAGTGTGATTGACTACCTCCCATTTTCTTTCTCATCCATCCTTTTCTCTACTATCTACCCTTTGTGTCACGTACTTTACGCTTTTCTGCATTTTTTTTAAAATCTCGTGTCTCTCATGGAACTCAGATGCAAGTTGTCTTGACCAAACTTGTTTTCCTATTAAAGTTGCTCCACAGATCTATGAGCTTTATTCCGGAGTGTGAGGAATAGACGGTAAAAAAATAAGCAGAGAGGTTGAGAGAGAAAGATAGAGGCAAAAAAGGAAGGAAGGAGAGTGGATAGAATAGACAAAGGAATCTGTGGATGTAAAGAGGAAAGAATTTACATTGTACAAAGGCAAGGAACCGAAAAGGAAATGGGATTGCATTCCTGGATGCTTGAAGAAGAGTAAAAATATAACGAATATGACGGGATTTGGAAGGTAGGAATACTGCGGTGGGTTGAGGTTTCCCAGACGTGTGGAAGAAAGGAGAGAGGTTGAATAGAGAGCTGTAGAAAGAGCATGCAGACTGCTATTGTACGTAATTTAGTATGTTGAGCCCACCTGTGTAAACTCATCCATGAATCATATCCGAACAGCGTTACTGACAATCCTAACTTAAATATTGTTATTAAATACTCTGTTTCTCTCTCTCTCTAGCGCCTAGGCAGTACTTAGAATATAACTCTCCTAGATGTAATTGGGTCAAGCGGTTATGAGTTCGCCAGACTTTGCAGAAAGTTACTGTAGCAGCACAATTAACACCAAATGAATTATTATAGAAGACCACATAAATTCACTGGAATTGGGATACATGCTTCCATGTGACTGTTACTGGACAGTAACACTGGTAGAGATAAGCTACAATACTTCCTGCTGACTACATTACTGGATAGTAACATTGCAAGACAAACTGAAATGCATGTAGGTGTCTATACTATATTACTATATTGTCTATACTGCGTTACTTTGAGCTGACTATATTACTGGCCACTGACACTGGGATATGTGAGCTGGAACTTACAGCATGAGGTAAATCGAATGACAAACAAATATAAACATAGTGGAATGAATAACACATGCAGTGGATACCTTCATTAATGACGATATTTTCATACCATTATATTTAAAAAAATGTCAATCTCGTATTCGTCATATAACGCACATGTAGTTTAAGTTGTAAGGATAGCGGTTAGTAACGTTAAGGGTTGGCGAATAAGTAAAATTTACATTATATTTGGTGCACTAGGAGTTTACTTGCTAGGTGATGTTTTCGGTGACGAGGGCAGTTAGTGAATTTATATCAAAAGTGAATTAATTCTGCATGGTCTCTGATAGACAGAACCTACTAATATATGATTAACTGTTAAAGCCATCTACTAGCCCTCAAGGAGGTGTCAGGCGTCTTTCCTTATGGTTTCCATGGGCGAGTAATGTGAAGGCATGAAGGGTAGTTTACCATTCCTACCAGTAATGGAATAGATGTTCATGAGTTTAATTGTGGCGTGATAGTAAACAACTTGTTGTCCTTCAACTCAGACTAATGATGTTGCTGGCGGTTTTGGAATCTTTGGAACGGCGCTGGTAAATAGCCCAAGAAAAGCATACACCCCTTTGGAAGATTGGCTGATCGTGAATAACAGACCGAACGGCTGAAGATGTATTCATTACCCTGAACGTCAGTGTGTCCAGGAATCCAGCAAAAAAAATAAAAAGACATCTTTGTGGTTACTAGAAATTCAACATATCCGGCAAGAATACAAGGAAACTGTTTCATTGCAATTAAAGCGTGAATAGAAGAGGAGAGAGAGCACTCACGATTTCGCCTAGTGTGATCTGGTTCTTCCTGAGACCTGCAATATTTTGCTGGGTGGCTCTAGTTACAACATTTGTGGCATTGTTATGGTGCTGGTTCGAGTTTTCTCACAGGAAAGTGTTAACCTGGTATGTATTCTGAAGGAGGAAGTATTCGGTCAATGAACGTCATTTAATTATATTAGTCTTTTATTTTCTACGTCAGTGAGTAAGGCAGATATGTTTCGATTAATTTAAATTGGTGTAATTCTAATTGTTTTTGGATGTCTAAAGTACAGTCAACGAAATTTTACTGTACAACTGTGTGGGGATGACAACACTGCCTTGGCATACACTGCGGCTGGAATGTTGGTGGACACTCATAGGATTCTGTGAATAGTATGGAGACACGCTAGGTTACTGACTTGGTCAGCACCATTAAGTCTGATGATGTGCATTTCACAGTTTAGAAGATGGAATTAAATGTCTGTGATATGGGTTAAGTTCTTGTGCTGGTATGTAGTCATTCCACTGTGAAGCCGCCATTCAGTGTTAGCACTGTAAAAATCTTGTGGCGTGTAGTGTTTAGAAGATTTCAGTTAGTATAAGAAATTTATATTTATTTTTATTTAGTGTGCGAGTAGGATGTGCTGTCATCGTCGCCTCCTGTCTGTCGTTCTCTCTCCTCATATGGTTTCGAGTGACTCTACCTTATTGGTGTGCGGATGATTGAATCGCCGTTGCGTTGCAAGTAAAGTCTTTTCCATAGTCAAAGACGATTCGAGAGTCAAAAGAACCAGAGGAGGCAGCAAGAACGCTTTTACCGGGTTCAGACAATAACTGATTACTCGAAAGCGATTCCAAGTTCTGAGGAGAGTCAGTGGTCGTGTTGGGGTCAGTAAAATGTGTCTCAGTCACCTAGGATCCAGGAAAGTGAGTCTGTGTATCAGATATCCTAAGATCAAAAAAAGTGGGGAGGAATAGATGAAAAGAAATCATTTACCCGCCCTTATCCACGGTCACCTTCACAGTGGCAGGTAGCAATGTTGTTCCCTAGAAAATCCCTCTTAACTTACCTGGTGTACAACACCAGTATGGCACTAAATGAACTGACAGAGCAATTCAGGAGGTGTCATCTGTTTAGTAGAGCACGATCTGTGCAATAGTGTTTATGGCTGCTACAAAAATAGTCTCCAGAGCATCCTAGTGGGCCAACTAATTTATCTCCCTCTAGCATCTGGCCTGTTTCTGGTTTTGTAACAAGAAGTTACAATTCTTATATAAATAAGAATTCGGGATCACAAACCAAATAGATAAAATTTAAGATTTTTACTAGTGAAGTTGTCTAGCAGAATATATATATATATACACACACACACATAAAGTTAAAATATTGGACATAAATAAGGAGTCAAGCTCTTACAGCTCTTTTGCTATGTACATATTTGTATATTTGTATTAATCATAATAATATATTTCAACTGGAATATTAGCATAAAGAAATTCAAAATTATAGGCTTAAACCTAGTTCTATCTTCATACGGCCAGACTTAGAATCATACCGACCACCAACCCCTACAGAAGACGTTCCCCAGAGTGTCGAGCACTAAGCTCCGGAGACGTAGTCTATACCAATCACAAAGTAACCCAGAAGGGCTGACAAAACAGATCCAGTTAGCTGAACCAACAAACTCACCACCAGAGTAAGAGAGAACTCGATGGGACCCTTAAGAGAGGAAATAAACAGCCAGAGAGAAAGGGCTTAATGTGTCTCCTAAGAGAGGTCAGGCGGTAACTGAGTGAGGTAAACCCAACAACCCCAACATCGGGTTTGATCACGTAACTCACAGCTACCCCAGAGGTTGAAACAAGCGGACAAAGGGTTAACAAGAGAAGACGTGCCAGTCCTAATTCTATCACTGAGTATAACTAAGCACATCTTACCTATACACATAAGCTAGGTCAAATAATAATATAAAACATATTTTCATTTTAGCTATTAATGAAAATATCTCCAATGTAAAATTATATGACAATAAAATATATACATAATATTAAATATATATATATTGTGTCCAGTACCGGGACACAAAAGCCCACCAGCACGACAAATGTCACACCAGAAGTAGTGTTAATGTCTATAACTCATGCCATGCACATCATATACACAAACGTTCTAGTGTATGTCACTGTAGAAACATGCCACGAGTACTAGGGTGGCATGATATAACCTTAGTGTAGTAGAGGCTTGTAGTGGGCCTTGAGTTGATTGACATTGTACACATGATCTGACTTCCTCTTCTCCGGAGTGCGTATTAAATGATATACAATACTTAGTTTTTCCACTATTTCCAGGTGAGCATCGTACCTGGCATGTAGAGTATGATCTGATAATAATCTTTGAGCCATTACCTTGTGTCCTGATTTAAATGAACCAGAGACCGTATGTTGATCATACCGTTGCTTCATTTTAGCCTGGGCTGTAACTAGGTTTTTTTGAATTCAGCTCTCTAGCAGCCTTCAAATGCTTCTGTATTAACGAAGGAGATGTGCTCAATGATGGACGTGATTTTCTTATCCAGATATCCTTCAATACAGCGAGAGGACCACGTACCTGGTGTCCGAATATCAACTCAAACGGGCTAAAGCCAAGGCTTTCCTGTTCACTTACCCTGACAGCGAACAGAAGAAAAGGTATACCTTCATCCCAGTCACTGGTGAAGTGTTAACAATATGCCCTCATCGTGGACTTCAAAATCTGATGGAATATTTCTAGAGCACCTTGTGACGACGGATGGTAACTGGTGGAAAGTACTGACTCTATTCCTAGATGAGATAGTGCCACACGATGGGTAGTGCCTCACGAAAGATCTTAGAGGTTAAGTTACATCCCCATAATTCTATTATTAATATTGAAATAAACAAAACAGAATGAATTACTATATATTTCCTTAATTATTTAAGCTAAACTACATTACGATAGCATGAGAGTTTAGTACAGGAAAATAATGGGGGGAATGAAAAGGAGTGATAAAAGGGAACAATGAAAGGTAAGGATGCAAAGGAGTGCAACATAAGGCTGCAAAGAATGGATGAGTTGGAATAGATGCAAAGGAGGAATACAATAGGAGGCAAGGAAAGGATGTAAAGCAAAGATGTAGCTAGCTATTCCAGTCGGCTTTCCTCGGAAGAGGTGTATCTAGTTTTATGGTGTTCAACCCCGGATTGTAAGTGTCGGTCTTCCTAACATACGCCAACTACCAACCATATTGTATTTTTTGTTGTCTTTTTATTTCTTGGTTTGTCTTGCAATTTTCCAACCTTGGCTTTAAGTATTAATAGGTTGATTTGTCAATTTTCTGTAGTTTAGTTATTTGATTCTCTTAGCTTTACCTAGCAGTTTTTCCTTAAAAGATTTTCTATTTTTTAAAGTTCGTATCTGTAATTTTCCTACCCTTTTTTTGTGATATTTGTTTTGGTTTTGGTTAAACTATTTTGGTAGCCTTGTTTTATAGCTTTGGTAGGCTTGGTTTGTAGCTTTCCTAGTTTTTTATAGTTTTGCTACCTATTTGTAGTTCTTCTAACTAAGTTGGGGATTTTTCTAGCTAACCTTGTTTTAAAGTTGTTCTACGTTTACAATTTTCTAGGCTTTCTTTTCTAAATTTGCTGTCTAGTGTTCCTGTAATTGTTATTTATGTCTTTAGTAGTTTTTTTTTTGCTGTAAAATTTATTTAGCCTTTTAATTAAATTTACAGTTATATTTAATGATTTTTTTAAACTTAATTGCGTAGTTTTAGAACATAGATTTGTGTTTTTCCACTTTAATTTTTCATTTTTACTCCCTTTGCAATTTCAGCATGATTTTTTAATTATTTAGATTTATGTATCAAAAGTTTCTTAACTTCATTTTGAAGTTGTCATGTTGTTTACTTCTTACTCTGCTTGAATAATTTACTCCATATCATGTACATGTATGGTATACAATACCGAGAAGATGAAGAATTAGACACATGTGCAACATCATTATTGCACAATAAAGATTCCCAGATGTTGCACATATGTCTAATTCTTCAGCACTGTTTATCCTGCTGGAGTAGGAATCCACTTGATTACTGCAGTGAGAACTAAGAGAACTTGCTTGGAGTAGGAACCTTCAAGGTCTTAGGAGCAACATCCTGCATGACCTTAGAAGCAGGAGCCTGCATGACCTTCCTCTGTGCTTGCTACCGTGCGGGTTTCACATTTTTGAAGAGATCTGTGGAAAATATTATTAAATAGATAGTTTCAACATTTAAAATCAAAACCACTGCCTTCCTTCAAGGAGACAATAATAAGCCCATTAATATTAATTTTTTGTGGGAGAGACAGTGTAACTCAAAGGAGGTAAGGAAAATGAATAAGAAACACTATTAAAAATGAATGATTCACAATACAGAATACGACTCAATAAATAATATTACGATTGAATGACTCGCGAAACAACATAACGAATGAATCACGAAACAAAATAACACATGAATAACTCAGGAAAGTTATTGCATGAATGATTAAGAAACACTTTTAATGAATGAATGACTCGCAAAATAATGTAAAGAATAAATGGTGATACTGACAGAATATGGACAGACACACATTTTCAAATCAAAATGCATAATCAGAGGAATGGACTGGGATCCGAACAGTGGTTCTTCACACATGTTCGTATGAACGGAACCATCTATGACCCTGTTGTCTTATCCCACAGTCCCAACTTTCCTGGCCTATCTGTTCTCTTACCACTCAAATGTATGCAGTAAATAAACTCAAGAAAAGCCATAATCAAAATCATCATATTTATACGTTTGGTTCTTCGGTGGTACAGTGTTGAGCTCCCGTATGTTTGTTTCTCTTTATTGACAGTCGTTCACGACCTATCGTGATTCTATGGACTATATGGCTCTGAGGGGTATGAAAACAGATGTATCATGAAAGATTCTGTGACTATGGAATGAGACGACAGGGATCACAGTTGGTGGCGATGATGCTCGTGCAAACATGTCATACAAGTGCTTGTTGTAAAAAAGAATCTTATTGTTTTTTTTTAAGACTGTGGGCTTTGTGGTGCAGCGTTGGTCCTGCTACATGCAAGGATCAAGGTTCGAGTCACTGTCCAGTCACCTTTTATTTATTGAGGAAACGTATCTCCACGATTACAATATTCGGTTCTGATGTCCTCTAACTGCACTATCCCAGTTGGGTAGCAATCGTCTTTACAAGACTAGGCTGTCGTCTCGGTTTTTGGCTTTTAGGGAGACCGTACTTAGGCAATACTCAACAATGCTCACCTTCAGCATTCTGTTGGCCTATTCCACATGGTTAGAAACATCAACATAAGAAAGAAGAAACTAGCCAACCTCGTCGGCGCATCACTATACAAGCGACAGCACTGATCAATCTTACTGTGCTCCAGAAGAAATTAGATCAGAATTATTATCTTTCAGTTCCGTGTCAAGCTAAAATTTTACACCCCTCACTAAACTGTAAATTTCAAATACATCTCTTTCAGCAACATCTGTTACAGACTGAAGTCTGGCATGGCTAGGGGTCACCTGTAAGTGTACTAGAAAATCTCTATACAGAATCCGTGGAGACAGAGGATTTCTCTATCATTCCATCAACTATCACCTGGCTGTGCTACATTATTATGCTTATAAGATTCAGTCTTGCGATCCTCAGGAACTCATAATTTTGGTGAACCTTCCATACAGTTATTGCACTACTTAAGAAAATAGAGAAAGACGCTCCACTTTCCAGACTACTTAAAATAGATCGACAGCGGAAACTGAAGGGTTTCCATAAGCCAGTTAATAAAATGAGCTTATACACTTGCTTCTTCTCCCTTCAGCGCAGACATAACAAGCGGTCGTGATTAGCTTCTTATTGAGAGCTTATCGAATTGGCAGCCCTATTTTTTTTGTTAAAAGAGGACATTATCAGCAACATCATTTCCGCATAACAGTTTCCGTCACAACTGATCTGACGTAACAGAGGGGCCTGGAAGATCCTATCCATTTTCGAAGACGACGACTCAGACCGGAACCTAATCTTCCCATGAGGGAACACCGCTGACCCACTCACCAAGGCCATGAAGTGATGTTTTACGAACATAGCTGTCATCATGCGAACATAGCAGTCATCATGCGAACATAGCAGTCATCATGCGAACATAGCAGTCATCATGCGAACATAGCAGTCATCATGCGAACATAGCTGTCATCATGCGAATATAGCAGTCATCATGCGAACATAGCAGTCATCATGCGAACATAGCGGTCATCATGCGAACATAGCAGTCATCATGCGAACATAGCAGTCATCATGCGAACATAGCAGTCATCATGCGAACATAGCAGTCATCATGCGAACATAGCAGTCATCATGCGAACATAGCAGTCATCATGCGAACATAGCTGTCATCATGCGAATATAGCAGTCACCATGCGAACATAGCAGTCATCATGCGAACATAGCGGTCATCATGCGAACATAGCAGTCATCATGCGAACATAGCAGTCATCATGCGAACATAGCAGTCATCATGCGAACATAGCAGTCATCATGCGAACATAGCAGTCATCATGCGAACATAGCAGTCATCATGCGAACATAGCAGTCATCATGCGAACATAGCAGTCATCATGCGAACATAGCAGTCATCATGCGAACATAGCAGTCATCATGCGAACATAGCAGTCATCATGCGAACATAGCAGTCATCATGCGAACATAGCAGTCATCGATTAACTGACGTGCAAGTATATATACTAGTGCTGGCGCAGCTTGTGATAAACATTACACAGAAGAAACGTTTTGGAGCTTTGACTCCAGAATACGGGAACACCACTGCATTTGCAAAACCCATACCACAAACAATGCATGCGCCATTCATCGACACAAAAACATATTCAATTTATAGCGTAGAAATACGCCAAACTTAAATCAGATTCTGACGATGGTGCCTGCAACATAACTAGGATTCTTTTATTCTAACAAAATCATAGACACACATTGTCTTACAGTTCAAATGTAAATAATGAAACAACGGAACGACTGCAATGCTTCGTTACCGCTACCTTTCAAAAGTGTGTGTATAATATAATGTAAAAATTAACAATTTTGTACCAAAAGAACCTTAGAAAACATACCTAACCTTATTATAACAAGCGCAATTTAATTTAGCATAATGCAACTAAATATATTTTAGATAAGTTTACAATAATTTAATAATAAACAATCACAGTGAAATATATATTTGTTCGTTAGGTTCAGAATGATTTTTGCGAAATTATTGCATACACAAATTTTCGCTTCCCTTATTCGGCAAGAAGAGCGTTGCTATTTAAGCCCAAATCGCAAGTTTTACCTATTCTGCACAACATGAATGGCCCCAGTAAATACTTGCGCGTGTTATGGCTTTAAATCTATGGCTGTCAGCATTACATCTCTACATTCAGTAATAAAGTTTGGTTGATATAACTGATGCTTTTGTTGAGGCAGTTAGTTTTTATTGATGATGATGTCTCTACTGCTGTTGATGTTGCTGTGATGTTATTATTGCTGATTTAATTTTATTGGGGCCATTGTGATGTTAATGTTGATTATATTTACAGTGTTCGTTGTTGTAATGTTACAATGATAATTATGTTTACAGTGTTGATGTTATTGTGATGTTAATAATTGTTAATATATTTACAGTGTTGATGGTTTTGCGATGTTAATATTGATTATTATGTTTACAGTAGATAAATGGTTAAGAGAGTCGACAAGCTGATAAATTAAACACATGTGCAACACTTGAGTATCTTTATTGTGGAAACGTATCGCCACACAGTGGCTTCATCAGTCTAGTACAAAGAAGAATGGTGACGATCAGGAGATTGAGGTAATCAGTCCCTCAGCCTGGAGTCGATGTAATCATTCAATCAATCTTGATCAGTCAGTCAATCTTGATTGGTGGTCTGATTACATAGACTCCAGGATGAGGGACTGATTACCTCAATCTCCTTCTGATCTTCACTATTCGTCTTTGTATTAGACTGACGAAGCCACTGTGTGGCGATATGTTTCCACAGTACACATACTATGTGGTGCACATGTGTCTAATTTATCAACATGTTTACAGTGTTGATGTGGTAGTGGTGGTATTGTTTTCGGTTTTGTTTACATTAACGAAGGTATTGCTTGTGATTGATATAATTAGTCTTGATAATGTTGATGTTTTCATTGCTGTTGTTGATATTATTAACAACAATATACTGTCAATGTTGTTACTGACGATGTTATGTTTGTTGATGTTCCTTTCGTTTAATTATTGCTATTGATATTATTATTGTTGATTGTTACTGATTTATGTTATTGACATTATTTTGTTAATAACGTTTTTGATAGTATTGGTTTAATTGTTATTGATGGAATTATTAAATGTGCTATTGTTGATAGCATTGTTGTTGATTTAATCTCTGTGCTTATGTTAGTCTTATCTGGCCATGGCTGGGCTTACTGTTCCATAACTCCGTGTGTCCTATTATACTTGTTCATAAAACTGTGCATGTAGACTGCACCGTCCACGTCCTCCAAGCTATTCCACTACTTAACCTTCATAACGCTGAAGAAATATTTCCTGTCAGTCCTGTGACATTTATGTAAGGATTAAGGGAAAACCTGTTAGCCAGACTTGAATCATGAAGGTGGGCAGTACAGTGCCTGCACTCTTTATAAAGGAGGGGCAGTAATGTTGCCGTACGGAGGGCCATTTGAAATGTTTGTACATTTCTACCAGAATAGCTACTGAAGCAATGATAGTCATTGTTTCTCCTCCCTTTGGGGTCAACCTACCTCGGTGGGAGACGGTCGGTGTGTAAAAAACAGGGAATCTCTGTGACTCACCTGTCTCTATTATTCCCACCTGTGTGCTGAGAATTTTTGTCTGGCGTTATTGTGTGTTTCCTTGTTCTGTCTTCATTCTCGTCAGCTTCAATTATTTAATGCTTTCCTCATAGTTCATTCTCAGACCTCCGAAACCAATCGCGTTGTAAACATCTTCATTTTCTTCACAGCAGAATAAAAGCAGTAAATATGGAAAACAACTAATACTGTTCTCTAAGCAGAATTTAAATTGAAGGGTAAATTTTTGCACAATAAACAATCCTTTAGAAACTATTCAGCGACTAAGAGAAAATAAAAAAAACAAATGTAGTCTTATAAGCTTTTTCTCCAGCAAAGGGACTTTAGAAGACGGTATCTATCTATCTATCTATCTATCTATCTATCTATATATATATATATATATATATATATATATATATATATATATATATATATATATATATATATATATATATATATATATAACATAACAAGATCAGTTATGGAAGGAGAAGAGGGAATGTAATTGTATAAATTCGAGGATTATGTGGATTAAAATAAGGGTCGGATGCGAAAAGTGGGTCATAATAAGGGTGTATGCACCTGAAGAAGAGAGGAGTGTAGAGGAGAGAGAGGTTTTGGGAGATGTTAAGCGAATGTATAGGTACTTTTGAAAAAACTGAGAGAGTAATTGTGGTTAGGGGACGTAAATGTTATAGCAGGAGAAACATTTAGAGAGGGTGTGGTAGGTAAGTTTGGGGTACCAGGTGTAAATGATAATGGGAGCCCTGTGATTGAACTTTGTATAGAAAAGGGTTTAGTTATAGGTAATACATATTTTAAGAAAAAGAGGATACATAAGTATACAAGATATGATGTAGGGCGTAATGACAGTAGTTTTTTGGACTACATATTGGTAGATAAAAGACTGTTGAGTAGACATCAGGTTGTACATGTTTATAGAGGGGCCACCGATATATCAGTTCACTTTTTAGTTGTAGCTACAATGAGAGTAAAAGGTAGATGGGATACAAGTAAAATAGAAGCACCAAGTAAGAGAGAGGTGAAGATTTATAAACTAAAAGAAGAGGCAGTTAGGGTAAGATATAAACAACTATTGGAGGATAGATGGGCTAGTGAGAGTATAGGAAATGGGGTTGAAGATGTTCGGGGTAGGTTTAAGAATGTAGTGTTAAAGTGTTCAGCAGAAGTTTGTGGTTATAGGAAAGTGGATGTGGGAGGGAAGAAGAGCGATTGGTGGAATGATGATGTAAAGAGAGTAGTAAGGGAGAAAAAGTTAGCATATGAGAGGTTTTTACAAAGTAGAAGTGATGCAAGGATGGAAGAGTATTTGGAGAGAAAAATATAAGTTAAGAGAGTGGTGAAGCAATGTAAAAAGAGAACAAATGAGAGAGTGGGTGAGATGTTATCAACATCTGTTGAAAATAAGAAAATAATAAAAAGTTTAGGAGTGAGATTAATAAGCTGAGGAAGCCTAGGAGAGGAGAGTTAATAGATGGAGAGTTAGAGGTATCGGGAAGATGGAAGGAATATTTTGAGGAATTGTTAAATGTTGATGAAGATAGGGAAGCTGTGATTTCGTGTATAAGGCAAGGAGGAATAAGATCTTGTAGGAGTGAGGAAGAGCCAGTTGTGAGTGTGGGGAAAGTTCGTAAGGAAGTGGGTAGAATGAAAGGGGAAAAGGCAGCTGGGATTGATGGGCTAAAGATAGAAATGTTAAAAGCAGGTGGGGATTTAGTTTATGAGTGGTTGGTGCTATTATTTAATAAATGTATGGAAGAGGGTAAGGTACCTAGGAATTGGCAGAGAACGTGCATAGTTCCTTAGTATAAAGGCAAAGGGGACAAAAGAGATTGCAAAAATTATAGGGGAATAAGTCTGTTGAGTGTACCTGGTAAAGTGTATGGAAGAGTTATTATTGAAAGAATTAAATGTGTGTTTACATTCTCGGTGTATCGTAGCAGCTTAAGAAATTATTAAAATCTGTGAACAAGGTATGTCGGTGATAATAGTGATAATAATAATAAATAATAGCTCTGGAGTGTTACCCCTTGCTGTCTTCAAGGCACTGGAAAGGCATCTAAAGTCAATACCTGACCAGCCGGCCTGTGATTCGTACTTCAGTTTGCGTGTGGCCATCAGTAACAACCTGGCTGATCGGACCCTGATCCACCACGAGGCATGGTCTTAAAAGTAAGACGGAGAATAGGATAGCAGATGAACAAGGGGGCTTTATGAAAGGTAGGGGGTGTGTAGACAAAGTGTTTTCAGTGAAACATATAGGTGAACAGTATTTAGATAAGGGTAAAGAGGTTTTTGTGGCATTTATGGATTTGGAAAAGGCGTATGATAGGGTGGATAGGGGGGCAATGTGGCAGATGTTGCAGGTGTATGGAATAGGACGTAGGTTACTGAAAGCAGTGAAGAGTTTTTACGAGGATAGTGAGACTCAGATTCGAGTTTGTATGAGAGAGGGAGATTATTTCCCAGTAAAAGTAGGCCTTAGACAAGGATGTGTGATGTCACCATGGTTGTTCAATATATTTATAGATGCGAGGGTCTTGGCAAGAGGTGTGGGGTTAAAATATAAAGACTCTAACACAAAGTGGGAGTTGTTACAGTTGCTCTTTGCTGATGACACTGTGCTTTTGGGAGATTCTGAAGAGAACTTGCATAGGTTGGTGGATGAGTTTGGTAGGGTATGTAAAAGAAGAAAATTAAAATTGAATATAGGAAAGAGTAAGGTGATGAGGATAACAAAAAGATTAGGTGACGCAAGATTGGATATCAGATTGGAGGGAGAGAGTATGGAGGAGGTGAATGTATTCAGATATTTAGGAGTGGACGTGTCAGCAGATAGGTCTATGAAGGATGAGGTGAATCATAGAATTGATGATGAGGGGAAAAGGGTAAGTGGTGCACTTAGGAGTCTGTGGAAACAGAGAACTTCGTCCGTGGAAGCAAAGAGGGGAATGTATGAGAGTATAGTTATACCAACACTCTTATATGGGTGTGAAACATGGGTGGTTAATGACAATGAGGAGAAGGCTGGAGGCAGTGTAGATGTCATGTCTGAGGTCAATGTGTGGTGTGAATATAATGCAGAGAATTCGTAGTTTGGAAATTAGGAGGAGGTGCGGGATTACCAAAACTATTATCCAGAGAGCTGAGGAGGGGTTGTTGGGGTGGTTCGGACATGTAGAGAGGAAGAAACAAAATAGAATGACTTCAAAAGTGTATAAATCTAGGAAATGTTGGAGGGAGGGAGGTAAAGGAGGTTTCGTGTGCGAGGGGCTTGTACTTCCAGCAAGCATGCATGATAGGAGTGAATGTAGACAAATGGTTTTTAATACTTGACGCGCTGTTGGAGTGTGAGCAAAGTAACATTTATGAAGGGATTCAGGGAAAACTGCAGGCCGGACTTGAGTCCTGGAGATGGGTAGTACAGTGTCAGCCCTCTGAAAGAGGGGTGTTAATGTTGCGGTTTTATAACTGTAGTGTAAGCACGCCACCCTGCCTTGGTGGGAAAAGAATGAATAAAATTATTTAGATCTTAGTGAGGAGAAAGGTGAAACCTGGAAAATAGAATGGTCGTGGCTGCAGCTGTTTCATCACATCGACAAATAGAATAGCTTAAGGATAAAAATAGAGACCTCGAACTAAAATAAGAAAGCAAATTGCATTCCTTGAGGCTGTCCACGGGAGACGGCCGTCTTTAAAATAAACATTCACGTGGTCAAATAATGTTTGGCAAGGATTCCTTTGAGACATTTGGCGAAAATCCCTGATCATTTTCCACCTATAAATTTATAAGCATGGATATGGAGGATTCCATACGGATGTCCGAGGTCAACGCCCGTGCGCTGAGGTATCCTTCAGTAATCCTACATCAGATCAATGTCGTGCTACCACATCTCCAGTATGCCACTCACAGCACTCGGCTACCATTTAAGCACCTGTGCACTGCTCACCATTTGCAAAAAAACAAAAATCCCTCAAGTTATTTTGAACATTTCCGTTCAAGAATTTATTTCTAAGATTCAAGGGAATATTTACACATGATTGCGAGATCTTGAACTGTACTGTGAATACACTTAAACTAGAACACTTGTCCGACTACCTTAACACCAGAGACGACCACACAGAGAGAGAGTTTAACGACTTGTTTTCCCCTGTTAAGTAAATAGCGGAAAACGGAAAGGGAAAAAGTTGGAAGTTCAAATAGATATGAAAAAAATATATATTTACAGAGGTAAAAAATCAGCAAGAGATACAGAGGGATGGAATAATTGGAGTGGTTGGGAGGGAGATCGAGGACAGGGGGGATGGAGGATTAGGCAGCAGGCTGTGGTCGGCTGGGAGTGTAGGGATGCAGACGAAGGGGAAAAGGGGATACATGGGGAAAAAAAACTATTAGGTTGTGACAGAGCGTGGGCATAGGAAGGCGGGGGAAGAGGAGGGGGAGAAGGGTATAGGAAATGGCAGTAGGCTGTGGCAGGGAGGCAGGGAGGCAGCAGTTGCAGTAAGAGGCAGGATAACAGCTTTAAGATGCTGAGGCAACGTAAACGAACAAACTCATGAGGCAGCAAGCTTTCTCCTGCACCAACTAGAACGATCTCAGACAACTAGGCGAGGACAAATAGAAAGCTCGTGTCTGTCTCGCACTCAGGAGACGGAGGATCGAGCCTTCACCACGTCTTGCGCTGAATGACCCCACATGGGTTTAGCGCTTAACATGAATTATTTAAATAGGAAACAAGAACGTTCATAATGTCTTCACACCGCTGATTTTTCACCCCAGCCACAGCTACTGTTACTGCTGTTGTCGTGGTTGTCCCAGTGTTTGTCGTGGCTGTTCCAGTGTTTGTCGTGGCTGTTCCAGTGTTTGTCGTGGTTGTGACAATAACTCAGCAATGTTGGTAGAAAACATGGACGAGGGTGGAACAGATTATCTAGTGAATGTGACACCAGCCGCCAGAGTAATGTTCGTGACGCGTAAATCGCAAATCCGTGTTGGCTCGTGGTTGCGGCTGTGGTTAATCTTGTGGTTGGTGTCGTGGTTGCGGCTGTGGTTAATCTTGTGGTTGGTGTCGTGGTTGCGGCTGTGGTTAATCTTGTGGTTGGTGTCGTGGTTGCGGCTGTGGTTAATCTTGTGGTTGGTGTCGTGGTTGCGGCTGTGGTTAATCTTGTGGTTGGTGTCGTGGTTGCGGCTGTGGTTAATCTTGTGGTTGGTGTCGTGGTTGCGGGCTGTGGTTAATCTTGTGGTTGGTGTCGTGGTTGCGGGCTGTGGTTAATCTTGTGGTTGGTGTCGTGGTTGCGGCTGTGGTTAATCTTGTGGTTGGTGTCGTGGTTGCGGCTGTGGTTAATCTTGTGGTTGGTGTCGTGGTTGCGGGCTGTGGTTAATCTTGTGGTTGGTGTCGTAGTAGTGGCTGTAGTTAATCTTGTGGTTGGTGTCGTGGTTGCGGCTGTGGTTAATCTTGTGGTTGGTGTCGTGGTTGCGGCTGTGGTTAATCTTGTGGTTGGTGTCGTGGTTGCGGCTGTGGTTAATCTTGTGGTTGGTGTCGTGGTTGCGGCTGTGGTTAACCTTGTGGTTGGTGTCGTGGTTGCGGACTGTGGTTAACCTTGTGGTTGGTGTCGTAGTAGTGGCTGTAGTTAACCTTGTGGTTCGTGTCGTGGTTGCGGGCTGTGGTTAACATTGTGGTTGGTGTCGTGGTTACGGGCTGTGGTTAACATTGTGGTTGGTGTCGTGGTTGCGGCTGTGGTTAATCTTGTGGTTGGTGTCGTGGTTGCGGCTGTGGTTAACCTTGTGGCTGGTGTCGTGGTTGCGGGCTGTGGTTAACCTTGTGGTTGGTGTCGTAGTAGTGGCTGTAGTTAACCTTGTGGTTCGTGTCGTGGTTGCGGGCTGTGGTTAACATTGTGGTTGGTGTCGTGGTTACGGGCTGTGGTTAACATTGTGGTTGGTGTCGTGGTTGCAGGCTGTAGTTAACCTTGTGATTGGTGTCGTGGTTGCGGGCTGTGGTTAACTTTGTGGTTGGTGTCGTGGTTGCGGGCTGTGGTTAACGTTGTGGTTGGTGTCGTGGTTGGAGCTATGGTTGGTGATGTAGTCTGGGCCGTGGTTGGAGTCTCGGTTAACCTTGTATTTGGTACATTTCGTGGGGTCGTGGTTGGGAGGAGGTGGATGTGGGGAATATACTAGTCTCTTGAGACCAGCTCTAACATGGACTCAATTAAGGTAAAAGCGACGTAACCATCGTTCGTCTTGAAGGTGTTGGGCTCCCCTGGGAATCATTACCTTCGATCCTGTCGCTTCTCCACCACCGCCACTACCTCCATCCCCACCACCGCCACCATCCCCACTTCAACCTCCTACCTGTCAAACAGTCTCTCATACAGCCTAACCCCACTAGCATCACCCCTTCATGCAGCCTACTCTTCCTTCCCAACACTCACTATCACCATCTTCCACAATTGTGGGTTTGCAACCCCACCCGATTTGCAGGTGTTGCACCTGTCATATTCATTATCAACTTATCGGTATTGTATACCGTTACTGCAATGATACATTTCCTATCTGTCACAGCCTGATCCTTTCCCACATCGACTTTACATAACCTACGTAATACACAAAATGACGCATTAGTACATTTATTACGTTGACGTTTCCTCCCACTGAAGATTCATCAATCCATTACAGAGAAATGAAGTAGTAGGAGTACATATCTAAGGTCAGAAGCAGAACTGAAGTCTCTTACACATGTGACAGCTGTGTCTGGTAAGGCCAGGATGAGCCTGGTATTTAAAAACAATTTACGATTATTCCAGATCATTATGTAGCTCTCTAGTGTCCTAGTCGGAGTATTTTTGTAGGCCTATTTTTAGGTTATTGTCAAATTAGTCCCTCACTTACGTCTTTTATGTAGAATGTGAACAACAAGGGTCCATTCCTTATTACTGTAGAACACCATTAGTCACGGGTCCCCATTCCGATTTCTCCCTATTTATGTAAATTTGTTGCCAATAGTCAGCCATGCTTCGAACCAGGATAGAATTTGTCTTATTCCAAGTACACAAAGTGTCATTTTCTTTGATCGTGGTCCACTGCTTCAAATACGTCAGTGAAAAATGCCCCTTTGTAAAAACAAAAAGGTTTAAGCTTCACCGATGGTTGGTGCCAACCACTAAAGGCACAAGAAAGGGTTGATGGTTTACGGGACATGACTGGAGCCGACGAAGAGTCGGAGTCGGAAGTTATGTTGGGTTAAATGACGTGTAGGGGTCCGAAGGCGTGTCGGGGCCCCAGAAGTTGATGGAGTACCAGAGCATGTAATTAGACACACACACACCCACATACACACACACATCACTTGAAACTGGGCAGCTACCTGAGATATGGAAAAAGGCCAACGTAGTCCCCATCTTTAAAAAAGGAGACAGAAAAGAGGCACTAAACTATAGACCAGTGTCACTTAGGTGTATAATATGCAAAGTCTTAGAGAAAATCATCAGGAAAAGAATGGTGGAGCATCTGGAGCAGAACAGGATAATCAACGACAGGCAGCAAGGATTCAGGGAAGGCAAATCCTGTGTAACAAACCTCCTGGAGTTCTATGATAAAGTAACAGAGGTAAGGCAAGAGAGAGAAGGACTGCAGGAAGGCCTTCGACACAGTTCCTCATATGAGATTAGTAAAGAAGTTGGAAGACCAAGCGTGTATAACAGGAAGGGCACTGGAATGGATCAGGGAATACCTCACAGGGAGGCAACAACGGGTCATGGTGCGTGATGAGGTATCACAGTGGGCGCCGGTGACGAGCGGTGTACCGCAGGGGTCAGTCCTAGGACCAATTCTATTCTTGGTATATGTGAATGACATGACGGACGGGATAGACTTAGAAGTGTCTCTGTTCGCAGATGATGTGAAATTAATGAGGAAAATCACATCGGAGGAAGACCAAGCAGGACTTCAAAGAGACCTGGACAAGCTTGACATCTGGTCTAGCAACTGGCTTCTCGAATTTAACCCCACCAAATGCAAAGTCAGGAGGATCGGAGAAGGGCAAAGAAGACCGCTGACAGAGTACAGGCTAGGTGGACAAAGGCTACAAACCTCATCAAAGGAGAAAGATCTTGGGGTGAGTATAACACCAAGCACGTCTCCGGAGACACACATCAACCAGATAACCGCGGCAGCATATGGGCGACTGGCAAACCTAAGATTAGCGTTCCGTTACCTTAACAAGGAATCGTTCAAGACACTGTACACCGTGTACGTCAGGCCCATACTAGAGTATGCAGCACCAGTCTGGAACCCACACCTGGTCAAGCACGTCAAGAAATTAGAAAAAGTGCAAAGGTTTGCGACAAGGCTAGTTCCACAGCTCAGGGGAATGCCATATGAAGAAAGGTTGAGGGAAATAGGACTAACAACACTGGAGGACAGAAGGGTTAGAGGAGACATGATAACGACATACAAAATACTGCAGGGAATCGACAAGGTAGATAGTGACAGGATGTTCCAGAGAGGGAATACAGAAACAAGGGGACACAACTGGAAGCTGAAGATTCAGATGAGTCAAAGGGATGTCAGGAAGCACTTCTTCAGCCATAGAGTAGTTAGGAAGTGGAATAGTCTAGCGAACGATACAGTGGAGGCAGGAACCATACAAAGTTTTAAGACAAGGTATGATAAAGCTCATGGAGCAGGGAGAGCAGAGACCCAGTAGCGGACAGTGAAGAGGCGGGGCCAGGAGCTGAGTCTCGACCCCTGCAACCACAATTAGGTGAGTACACACACACCCACACCCACACCACACACACACACACACACACACACACACACACATACCTGACAGGGAGGCAACAACGAGTCATGGTACGTGACGAGGTGTCAGAATGGCTCCTGTGACGAGCGGGGTTCCATAGGGGTCAGTCCTAGGACCAGTGCTGTTTCTGGTATACGTGAATGTCAGGACTTAAGGGATAGACTCAGAAGTGTCACTGTTTGCAGTTGATGTGAAGCTAATGAGAATTCAGTCGGATGCGGACCAGACAGGACTACAAAGGAATCTGGACAGGCGGCTGCAAGCCTGGTCCAACAACTGGCTCCTGGAGCTTAACCCTACAAAATGCAAAGTCATGAAGATCAGGAAAGGGGAAAGGATCTAGGGTGAGTATAATACCGAGCACATCTCCTGAAAAGCACATCAACCAAATAACTGCTGCAGCATTTGTGCGATTAGCAAACCTAAGATTAACGTTCCGGCACACAAGTAAGGAATCCTTCAGGACTCTTTACACAGTGTACGTCAGGCCCATACTTGTGTATGCAGCACCAGTCTGGAACCCACACCTAGTCAAGCACGTCAAGCAATTAGAGAAAGTGCAAAGGTTTGCCACGCGACTATTCCCAGAGCTAAGGGGATTGTCCTACGAGAAGAGGTTAAGGGAAATCGACCTGACGACACTGGAGGACAGGAGGGATAGGTAGAACATGATTACAACGTATAAAATACTGAGAGGAATTGACAAGGTAGACAGAGACACGATGTTCCAGAGATGGGACACAGCAACAAGGGGTCACAATTAGAAGTTGAAGACTCAGATGAGTCACAGGGATGTTAGGAAGTATTTCTTCAGCCGTAGAGTTGTCAGGAAGTGGAATAGTCTGGAGAGTGGTGTAGTGGAGGCAGAATCCATACATAGCTTTAAGAAGAGGTACGACAGAACTCATGGAACAGAGAGAGAGAGAGTGGATCTAGTAGCGACCAGCGAAGAGGCGGGGCCAGGAGCTGTGAATCGACCCCTGCAATCACAGTTAGGGGAGTACAATTAGGTGAGTACATACTCACACTCTCTCTCTCTCCTTCCCTTATTTTCCTCTTCGTTTTTTTCCTTCTCTACTCCAGTCCCTCTCTCTTCTCTCCTTCCTCTTTCCCCCTCTCCTTTATTCTTTCCTCTCATGTTTACTTCATCTCCCTGCGTCCTTCCGCCTCGTGCATTCTTGTTTGCTCTTCCCTCTCAATGCATTCTTCTCTCTTATCTTCTGTCATCATAATTTATTTTCGCTTCCTAATATTATTCTCTTGTTATCCTTTGTCGTTTACATTTCCGCATTTTTACATATATTTCCTCTATTTATAACTTCTCTTTTAGGCCCTTTTTTTACTTCTCTTATTTACCATTTCTTTCCTTTCACCCATTCGTTCTTAATTTCAACTTTGTGTGTGTGTGTACTCACCTATATGTGGTTGCAATGGTCAATTCATAGCTCCTGGCCCCGCCTCTTCACTGGTCGATACTAATTCACTCTCCCTGCTCCATGAGCTTTATCATACCTCTTCTTAAAGCTATGTATGGAACTTGCTTCCACTACTTTACTCTCCAGATTATTCCACTTCCTGACAACTCTAAGGCTAAAGAAATACTTCCTAGTATCCCTATGACTCATCTGGGTTTTCAGCTTCCAATTGTGGCCCCTTGTTCCTGTATCCCATCTCTGAAACATTCGACCCCTGTCCACCTTGTCA
This sequence comes from Cherax destructor, assembly GCA_009830355.1. NCBI lineage: Eukaryota > Metazoa > Arthropoda > Malacostraca > Decapoda > Parastacidae > Cherax > Cherax destructor. Next base: position 8,319 of record WNWK01006204.1, on the reverse strand, counting down.
ATTCCTCTCAGTATTTTGTACGTTGTTATCATGTCCCCCCTGTCCCTCCTATCCTATAGTGTTATCAGGTTGAGTTCCCTTAACCTCTCCTCATAAAATATACCTCTCAGTTCCGGAACTAATCGTGTTGCAAATTTTTGCACTTTCTCCAATTTCGTGACGTGTTTGACTAGGTGAGGGTTCCATACTGGTGCTGCATACTCCAGTATAGGCCTGACATACACGGTGCACAATGTCGTGAATGACTCCTTACTCAGATGTCTAAACGCTAATCTCAGGTTTGCCAAACGCCCATATGCTGCAGCAGTTATTTGACTGATGTGTGCCTCAGGAGACATGTTTGTTATAATGCTTACCCCAAGATCCTTTTCTTTAAGTGACGTATGCAGCCTTTGATTCTCTAACCTGAATGCCGCCTACGGTCTTCTGTGTCCTTGCCCAATCTTCATGACCTTACTGGGGTTAAACTCCAGAATCCATTTACTGGACCAGACTTGTAGTCTGTCCAGATTCCCTTGTAATCTTAACTGATCCTCGTCCGCTTGTATTCTCCTCATCAGTTTCACATCATCAGCGAACAGTGACACTTCTGAATCTATTCCTTCCACCATGTCATTCAAGTATACAAGAAACAACACCGGACCTTATGTGAGACCTTCACCCACTCTGCCTGAGGTACCCCAGCAAGTGAGCACGTCTCCTGTATTATCCCAGTGCCTAACAGAATAGGGAATAGCATAAGAAGGTACAAATAAAATTGGGAATTATGGCTGTAGTTTACTTAATAACGTAAAGCTCGAGAATACAACATATCCTGATGGAGAATTACATACTATAACCACTGACCTATGAGACTTATTACCAGGGGTAAGGGTAGATGTTATCAGTAACACGGACTTATACTCACTCTTAATTCACCAACCAGCTGACCCGAGATTCGCAATGCGTGGCCCACTGCACACCCGCTGTCCAGAGACCTGCTCACTGGACCTGTCACCAGCCTCTATGTCTCCTCTAGTGGTCTTCATGACCTTATATGGTGCTCAAAGCATCCCCCTTTCCCATAAGGTGTAGACCACGTGTTACGACCTGACGCCAGGAAAGAACAAAAGACCTAAGGCTTAAGCATGGAGGCGTGGCTGACAGCTATTTGCCAAGGTAAGGTGTGGTCGAATCCACAAGCACACTGACTACATCACACTAATACTGACCCTTGTGGAACCCCACTCGACAATGCGCCCACTCTGACACTTCAACAACACTCTTTGTTTCCTTCCTGTCAGGTATTCCCTGATCCATTGCAGTACTTTCCCTATTATTCCTGCCTGCTCCTTTAATTTTGTGCCTGTGTGTGTGTGTGTGTGTGTGTGTGTGTGTGTGTGTACTCACCTAGTTGTACTCACCTAGTTGTGGTTGCAGGGGTCGAGTCATGGTCGCTACTGGGTCACTCTCCCTGCGTCATGAGCTTTATCATACCTCTTCGTAAAGCTATGAATGGATCCTGCCTCGACTACATCGCTTCCTAAACTATTCCACTTCCCAACAACTCTGTGACTGAAGAAATACTTCCTAACATCTCTGTGATTCATCTGAGTCTTCAGCTTCCAACTGTGTCCCCTTGTTGCTGTGTCCCATCTCTGGAACATTCTGTGTGTGTGTGTGTGTGTGTGTGTGTGTGTGTCAGAGAGTCTGTCTTTCTCTCTCTCTCTCTCTCTCTGTCTGTCTGTCTGCCTGTCTGCCTGTCTCTCTCTCTCTCCGTTTCCATTTTTGAAATCTCGTTTCCTCTTGCGGCCTCTTCCAATATTTCTCTCTAGTGTATTTATCTGTCATTCGTATTCATTTCTTTTCTCTCTTCTTCCTCGCTCCCTCCATTCGACGAGTGTTCCCATATCTCGTTCAGTCCTTTTTTATCTCTCTCTTATTCATTTCCCTTCATACTTCTTTTCTTATTCTAACCAGGAGTGTGGTGCATATATATAATGTGGCTTATATATAATTTAGCAGCCACTGCAGTCGATCATGTACAAGATGTACCTTATTGGTATTAGGAGTGGACCGACAAGCCAGCGGAAGGTCTCGGTCAGATGCCCAAAAACTCAAGCTGTGGGTCATCATATGACTAAGACCCGCATCATGAAACACTTGTCCTGTTTCCTGACAAACATTATACCTACCTACTCTTTTCTTACCCTCTATATTTGCGAGGCTTTTGTTTTCTGTCAGCTCAGTCATATTTCATCCCACTTATAATCAAATTCCTCTCTGAGTGCTATATCTCCTTCACTCATTTCCACACCAGGATCAGCAGTAATGTCAAACTGTCAGGAAACAACCATCATCTGCATTTCGCCAATAGCAAATGTATTTTGAAATGGCTTATAAGAGAAAAGTGACCTATAAAAGGAAATACATTCACCGTCACTCATTCAGCAGCTGTCTTGCCAAAGATGATGCGAATATCACATTTCAAATGACTCTTTTTTATGTCAATAAATGTTTGAGTGTAGTTGTCTGCGTAGGCGTGAGGTGATAAAGGTCCCCGAAGAAGGCATGTCAAACAGTCTTTCGTATGTCAAGGGATGTGTAAGAGGTTGGGCTTCCTCCTTGCAGCTTGCCAAGAAAGTGGACTCTCTGGGTCCAGGACTTGCTTCCTCGCAGCGAAATGAACCGCAAGACGGTCAGTTTTTTAATTGCTGGTAATGACAATCCCATCTTGTGGATTAATAGGTGGCATTATATCATCTTGTACAAGAATGGTATACAATACCGACAAGATGAAATTAAGACGCATGTGCAACATTTGGGTATCTTTATAGTAGACGTTTCGTCCCTTTCTCACCCCACTCCTCGCCCCCGTCTCTATCTCTCTCATCTCTTTAGATAAACGCTGGCCTACGTACTGATGTATACAATTGCTTGGACCGCTCCCTCACTTCCTCCGCTCGTAAAAACGAGGGGAGAGTCACAATGACTGGGGCAAATGCTTCTTCCCCTTCCACCAGAGCGCTGGACGACGCGCTCTATGTGCTCACTCTTATACCACCACAAATGAGAACGACATGGCAGATGTTTATTGAAATATGACGATTAGTTTTCTTGAGTATTATATATATATATATATATATATATATATATATATATATATATATATATATATATATATATATATATACACAAGACAACCGTTCCTTAATAATGTGAGTAGTTACGAAAGCGCTTGGAAATCTTCTATTTTTTCATAGTGGTTGTCTTGCATATTTTGATATCACCTGTTTACTGTGATCTTTTTGCATATATATATATATATATATATATATATATATATATATATATATATATATATATATATATATATATATATATATATAGATATATATATATATATATATGTATATATAAATAAGGAGGTACCACCTTTAGAATTGGACTGGGGACCCTCATCCTCAGAAGAGGGTCTGTACTGTTTCCTCATGTGTTGGGCACATGTTCGTCGCGGCTCCACTCGTTTTTGTGTTCACTCATTGTTCCAAAGATCTTTTTGTTTCACCCACATACTTCTTGTTTCAACCTCCAGAAGGTATGACATAGTCATCCGCACTGGCGGATGTGTTGTCAGTTAGTTCCCTACTGAATTTCTGACAGTGGTCGAAGAATTTGTAGCAATTGTAAAATGACCGTCTAACTGTCAGTGATATGACTGATGCTGCGTTGCTAACATGTAGAACAATATACAAGGTTTGGGTTTCCTGGGTAGTGTCGACCTTGTTCGCATAGAGAATGTATGCTGCACGTTTCTTGCAGTCGGAAATTAAATATATAGGGAAGTGGCTCCATAATCTATATGCCCTGAGAAAGAATTTTATCTTGAACTGTTTGTGTGTTTTTATTTACATGGAAAGTTTCTTGCAGACACATGTAGCTAGAACGTAGGTTAGCAAAATGCTCTGTCTCCCTGCCTGCCTGCCTGGTCTATTAGCCTTTTGGTGGTCCTGTGGGTTAGAGCGTCATGTGGTTCTCGCTCACCATGAGGCAGGCCAAAACAATATGGGTTCGAGTTCTTGGCTAGTCGCAGTGTTGTTATTGATCAATTCCACTCGTTCGTGGTTACAATATATATATATATATATATATATATATATATATATATATATATATTGTACAAATGGATTTGACAGTTAAAAATAGGAGAGGAGAGTTATTAAATGGAGAGTTAGAGGTATCGGGAAGATGGAGAGAATATTTTGAGGATTTGTTAAATGTTGATGAAGACAGGGAAGCTGTGATTTCGTGTGTAGGGCAAGGAGGAATAACATCTTGTAGGAGTGTGGAAGAGCCAGTTGTGGGTGTAGGGAAGTTCGTGAGGCAGTGGGTAGAATGAAAGGGGTAAGGCAGCTGGGATTGATGGGATAAAGATAGAAATGTTAAAAGCAGGTGGGGATATAATTTTGGAGTGGTTGGTGCTATTATTTAATAAATGTATGGAAGAGGGTAAGGTACCTAGGATTGGCAGAGAGCGTGTATTGTTCCTTTGTATAAAGGCAAAGGGGACAAAAGAGAGTGCAAAAATTATAGGGGAATAAGTCTGTTGAGTGTACCTGGTAAAGTGTATGGTAGAGTTATTATTGAAAGAATTAAGAGTAAAACAGAAAGCAGGATAGCAGATGAACAAGGGGGCTTTAGGAAAGGTAGGGGTGTGTAGACCAAGTGTTTACAGTGAAACATATAGGTGAACAGTATTTGGATAAGGGTAAAGATGTTTTTGTGGCATTTATGGATTTGGAAAAGCGTATGATAGGGTAGATAGGGGGCAATGTGGCAGATGTTGCAGGTGTATGGAATAGGAGGAAGGTTACTGAAAGCAGTGAAGAGTTTTTATGAGGATAGTGAGGCTCAGGTTAGAGTGTGTAGGAGGGAAGGGGACTATTTCCAGTAAAAGTGGGCCTTAGACAAGGATGTGTGATGTCACCGTGGTTGTTCAATATATTTATAGATGGGTTGTAAGAGAAGTGAATGCGAGGGTCTTGGCAAGAGGTGTTGGGCTAAAAGATAAAGAAGCAAATACAAAGTGGGAGTTGTCACAGTTGCTTTTTGCTGATGACACTGTGCTTTTGGGAGATTCTGAAGAGAAGCTGCAGAGGTTGGTGGATGAATTTGGTAGGTGTGTAAAAGAAGAAAATTGAAAGTGAATATAGGAAAGAGTAAGGTGATGAGGATAACAAAAGAATAGGTGACGAAAGTTTGGGATATCAGATTGGAGGGAGAGAGTATGGAGGAGGTGAATGTATTCAGATATTTGGGAGTGGACATGTCGGCGGATGGGTCTATGAAGGATGAGGTGAATCATAGAATTGATGAGGGGAAAAGGGTGAGTGGAGCACTTCGGAGTCTGTGGAGACAAAGAACCTTGTCTATGGAAGTAAAGAGGGAATGTATGAGTATAGTTATACCAACGCTCTTATATGGGTGTGAAGCATGGGTGATGAATGTTGCAACGAGGAGAAGGCTGGAGGCAGTGGAGATGTCATGTCTGAGGTCAATGTGGTGTGAATATAATGCAGAGAATTCGGAGTTTGGAAATTAGGAGGAGGTGCGGGATTACCAAAACGATTGTCCAGGGGCTGAGGAGGGGTTGTTGAGGTGGTTTGGACATGTAGAGAGAATGGAACGAGACAGAGTGACTTCGAGAGTGTATAAATCTGTAGTGGAGGGAAGGCGGGGTAGGGGTCGGCCTAGGAAAGGTTGGAGGAGGGGTAAAGGAAGTTTTGTGTGCGAGGGGCTTGGACTTCCAGCAAGCATGTGTGAGCGTATTTGATAGGAGTGAATGGAGGCATATGGTTTTAATACTTGACGTGCTGTTGGAGTGTGAGCAAAGTAACATTTATGAAGGGATTCAGGGAAACCGGCAGGCCGGACTTGAGTTCTGGAGATGGGAAGTACAGTGCCGGCACTCTGAAGGAGGGGTGTTAATGTTGCAGTTTTATAACTGTAGTGTAAAGCACCCTTCTGGCAAGACAGTGATGGAGTGAATGATGATGAAAGTTTTTCTTTTCGGGCCACCCTGCCTTGGTGGGAATCGGCCGATGTGTTAATAAAATAAATATATATATATATATATATATATATATATATATATATATATATATATATATATATATATCATTTACAGATACTCTTTTCCTCTTTTCTGTCCACCTTGTTTCAGCAAGCCGCCCTTACTTTAGGCATCATGCAACAAGACTCCAGCTGTCAGACAATCAATGTTAACGTAGAAAGAAGAGAGGGGGAGGAGCGCTCAGCTTACGACCTTTGAAGGGTCATTAATTTTACTGTATACAAAAAATTGCCGAAATTCTTGGTTCTAATTTTCGAACCTTACACAATAAATGATTTGACATTAAAAATTCTTTAGAGGTCGTGGATGACATTACAAAGGTAATTAAAAATTTAAAACCAGTTGAAGCAAGCTTTGATATTGAGTCTTTGTTTACAAATATTCCACTTATAGAAACAAATGATGTATGTTTAAATGAATTATTCAAATTCTGTTAAAGTTAAAATATTTTTTTTTCCTGTAGCATAAATTAAAGAAATTCATTTATTTGTGATAGGTTTAAATTTCTTATTAGCTGTAAATTTTTATAAACAAAAATGGAGTATTTTTTTAATTTCTTTCTTTTTTGGGGGGCGGAGAGGGCAGGGGGAGGGTGCTCTAACTTATATTTTTTTTTTCGCAAATAGCTATTACGACTGTTTTTTTAGAATTTAGACTAATGTTATGTAACAAAATAGACTTTTGATATTTTCTTCTTCAAAAATATTTCTCATGAGAATAAATTTAATTAAGATTTGCTTGTTTTCGAACATAAAAATATTAAATTTACAGTTGTAATATAAACTAAAACTTAATTGATTATTTTCCAGAAACAATATCACATTTTTTACTAAAGGTTATTTAATATTGTTAATAAAAACAAACTGAATGTTTGATTATAGAATTACTTGTCTTCACTTGCTACTGCATTTACAAAAAAATATATATATTAATATTCTAATAATTATATGTTATTGTTTTTACGTGAGTTTGTATATATTTAAAAAATAAAGATGTAAAAAAATTTAACTAAGGTCTTTTATGGAGAATTTTTTTTTTTTTCAATATGCTGAAGTCTTTTGGCAAAGTAGGTTTGTCCTCAAATAATTGCACTAGCATTACCAAGGAACATAGGCTATACTAAACTCCCTTTGTATAGATATCTCAAATATAATAAACTAAAAATGTAAACAATCCGTTAACAGCAAATCAAATTTTAATATTTTTCTGTGTTCCCATAAACTTTAGGAAGCTTCTTTAAGCTTTAAAAAAAAGAAGATTTCAGCGTCAATTAGCTCATTATTTATCAACTTTCTGAAACTTTAAATCTGTGAGCACATGTACGTACTGTGAGTACATGTATGTACTGTGAGTACATGTACGTACTGTGAGTACATGTATGTACTGTGAGTACATGTATGTACTGTGAGTACATGTATGTACTGTGAGTACATGTACGTACTGTGAGCACATGTATGTATTGTGAGCACATGTACGTACTGTGAGTACATGTACATACTGTGAGTACATGTATGTACTGTGAGTACATGTATGTACTGTGAGTACATGTATGTACTGTGAGTACATGTATGTACTGTGAGTACATGTATGTACTGTGAGTACATGTATGTACTGTGAGTACATGTATGTACTGTAGCACATGTACGTACTGTGAGCACATGTACGTTTCGTACTGCATATCAGACGATATCCAGTGTTTTACCATTTTATTAAAGTTCAATAATGAACAAGAACTCAGAATTTTAGAATGTCTTTTTTTTAAATTGAAAAGAAGACTGAGCTGAAAGCCCACGACAAGCCATTTAATCTGGACAAAGTGAAATAAAGGACCTTTTCCCAACCGTAAATTCCCTCATTTCCCATCAGTAGTTAGAAATGTTTTTATTGGTTCGACAATGCAACACCAGAACTGTCCCTAATACATATAACCTTTTCCTTGTTGCTGCGATGCTCTCTTCACACTCTTCTTTGAGTTATATCAATCATCAGTATCACTCATCGCTACCAGCAACGCCATAACTAATTTAATATTTTTTTTTTTTTAAAAAGCTATTACGACTCTTCCTTAGAATTTAGACTATTGTTATATAACGAAATATACTTTTGATATTTTCTTTTCCTATACAAAGATATTTCTCATGTGAATAAATTTAATTAATATTTGCCTGCTTTCGAACCCAAAAACACAAAATACTTAAAATACAGAG